>JAPTGZ010000011.1:17761446-17773439 GCA_029814645.1 Fowleria isostigma
GTCTTATGATGGTCTTGTTGTGGACAGTAACAAATCTTTTTACATCCTTGTTCAAATGTATTTCTGCCAGGCTCGGACTGGTGATTTTGGGCATTTTCCCAGTGGGCTGCCAGACATATTTTGGGCCAACCCTCCCGTGTACTCACCGGCCCCTCTAAGTCTGTTTTGACCGGCCACTAGCAATACGAAACTATAGTAAATCGGTCCAGGTCCGGTGTGTCATCCTGGGGACCCACACCAGCCTCTGCAGGTCCATAAAACCGGCTCCGGCATCGACCAGGGCCCGGTGCTCTGGATGCAAGCCAGCTCTCCACGCTGATCCACAGCAGAGGCCGCATCCTCCAGGTCCTTACCTTATGGCAGGCCAACCTTATCACAATTTGCCCCTCCGTGTTCATACGCATTAAAAAAAAAAATGCATGCAAAATTGCACTAAAAAAATCCACAAAACAACGAGACCGCGAAAAGTGAACCACGATCTAGCGAGGGACCACTGTACTAACTTCTGTGTGTATCTTATAATTAAAAGACAGAAAAGAAAACATGGAAAGCCAAAAAGCACTTTTTTAGTCAGTACAATGCCATAGATATTAATGTAAGAACTTACATGATTTTGATTATTATCAAGAAAAACATGAAAAATGGATAGATATCAACTCTTAAATTAAACTCTTATGAGCTATTTTTGTTGTTATCATGACATTTGTCCAATCAAATGTACCTTTAGTTGTACAAGGCATTAAAATGACAAAAGAAACTGAAGAAAACATAGGGTGGTCTAATCATTTTTTCCACAACTGTAAGTTTTTCAGAAGATTTACTAAGTGACAAATTCTCAAAAACATCTCCATATCTACAGTATCTGTACAACATAGAACACAGTGACCCAAAAAGTCTTTCTTCATCCTCCTATATTATAAACTTAAGTGCTGTACATGCATGTTAACTCATTTTTTCTCCTAACATTGCAAAACACTTACCTACCTTTAGTAAATGAAGCATACATGCACACATTTCCTCACAAACAGCAGAAGAGGGTCTCGTTGTCTAAGCACATTAAGCACTGCTGCATATGTAAGTGTCAGCACTGTGGAGATGATAATTCCTAGGCTTGCTAGCATGGATAAAGAGGGAAAATAGCTTCTACATTATTGGATTCACTTTGCACAACAACTGTCCCCTTAAGCCTTAATTTTCCTGAACAGCTTTATATTTGGCAGGGCTTTCCTTACAGCAGCATGGTGAGTAGCCGTACAGAGGTTTTTAGTGCTGTGCGTCACTTTATGGTGTTCAATTATGACTGTGTCTCAGGTGCTTAACTCTCAGTATTTAGTAAATCCATTGTTGGCAGCTGGAAATTTTGCATTCACATGTTGCACCTTGAATTATACTGATCATACAGAACTCAAATGGAGGTGTTTACACGGAAACAGCGAAAAACAGAGCCCATCGTTATACTAATGATTTGGCTCTCAGAGTGTGTTTATTGTGCTTTTTTCTGGAATCCCCCCATATTTGTTTATCCATTAACATTTCACAGTGTGTAGCTTGTGGCATGCTTAAACAGAATGACAGAAATAAAACAAAAAAAGGGCAAAAATACACCCAGCTAGTCTCACTTTCCCCTTTGATTTGAGAAACAAAATCCATTCTGCCAGAAGCACTGACGTTCCCTATATGCATTGTTTAAGGATGGCTGATGTATATTTTGTCCTTCACAACATTTAAGTGCTTTTGCAAGTAAAAGTCTGAAGTCTGAATTTGGTGACCCTGAACTTCACCAGACAAATGCAATACTTATCGCTACACGCTGCTAGACAGTGCTGATACCGAAATCAATATGTAACAAACAAAACGCACAGTTTTCACATTAAATCAATAATTTATCCCCGAGTTTATGACATGACTTAATGGGAAATAAGTTTACTTTACTGATAAAGCCTGGGTTTTAACACTGCGGATCAGTTCAGAACCTACAAAGAACTAACGGGAAGCATTTCCCCAGGTCTCACACCATCTGTTTTGTATAAACAAATATATGTAATTGTAATAAATTACTGATGATGGTTGATCATGGTGAACATGTGTGGGCGCTGAATTTGATTAAGTAAAAATCCTTCAACTCAAACACTGAACCCAATCTAATACTGTTATGAAAATTAATGTAACATTTTCCACATTCCTTGAAGGTTAAATCAGAGAGAGAGGCATCAGTAATATCTTCAAAATGAGAAATATCTTCAAAAATTAAGAAACAAACCCATGTTCTTGTTACATGTGAGAATAAGAACAATGTACAATGTTAATTTCAGGGAACATACAAATGAATTGTTTATTAAATCAGAATGGTTTAAGTTGAAAGATTTAGCTGAATTATAGACATTGTTGGTTGTATTTAGAGCAAGAAGCAGACTTTTGCCAGCTAATTTGCAGAGATTATTTGTTTTATCACAGGATGAAACACATAGAAGGAGGTTTAATTTTAAACACAAAGGGTAAGGACCACTGTAAAATAAATGTGTATTTCTGCTGTGGGCAGTGGCATGCAAAGACTTTTTGATGGGTTGGGGTGAAAAGAGAAAAAAGGGCATTTTAGCACATGTTTTGGCTCTTAAGAGAACACTTTGGCATGCGTTTTGGCTCCCAAGAGGGCAGTTTAGTACATGTTTTGGCTCCCAAGAGTGCATTTTACATACATTTTGGCTCCCAAGAGGATTCTTTAACACACATTTTGGCTCCCAAGAGGATACTTTAGCACACATTTTGGCACCCAAGTAGGCACTTAAGCAAGCGTTCTGGCTCCCAAGAGGGCACTTTAGCACAAATTTATACTTCCAAGAGAACATTTTAGTATGCATTTTGGCTCCCAGGAGGGCACTTCAGCTTGCGTTTTTCAATGCTTTCCCCACCCCCACATGTGCACACCACTGGTTGTGGATGTCAGAAACTGGAATTCTTTGGCAATAGAAAAGAAGATTCGTACCAATATTTATAAGTTTAAGAGGTTGTATAAGGAGAGAATAGAGAAGCTTTCTTAAAATATTTAATTAAAATAGATTTACTTATGGATTTTGAGTTTTTTTTTTTTTTTTTTACTGCAATAGCTGTGATGGCAACTTATCTAATGTAAGCAGATGTTTAAAGAAAAGGGCAGGTATTATAAGTTTTCTTCATCCTTTGCCTCTTCAATCATTTACAGTCATGGAAAAAATTATTAAAGCATCTAAAGTAATCTTAAAACAATGGTTATGCAATCAAGTATTAACTCCTGTGTGTATTATGTGACTAAAACAGCCAGAAAAGAAAACATGGAATGCCTAAAAGCACTGTTTTTGTCAGTACAATGTCATAGTTATTAATGTGTGATTTGGGCTATTATAAAAAAAAAATATAGACAATGGGTAGATATCAGCTCTGAAATTAAACTCTTATGAGATATTTTTGTTGTTATGATTACATTTATCCAAACAAATATACCTTTAGTCATACCAGACATTAAAATGAACAAGAAATTGAAGAAAACATGGGGTGGTCTAATAATTTTTTCTGCAACTGTAGATTGGAATAGATGAAAATTTGGTCTAAAACAAAGCATGATAATATCAGTTTGACTGAACTATGGATAGAAATGTTATAAAATCTACTATATTTGATCATTTCTGCCTCTATACTTGCTTTGTCTTTACTGACGAACATTAAGTCTTGCTTTGCATCTTTTTATTTGGAAGTTATTTTTCACTTTGCCTCCTTGGTTATCAAAAAGAATCCTCTATATTCTTGCCGCTTCCCATCACTTTCATTATTTTTCTTTCTCTCCTGCAAATCTGGAGTCTGAGTAGACTTCATTTCCATGTTTTTGAACTTCTTTTGTGTTCCGCTGGAGAAAGTGCAAAGCTGTTTATCCTTAATCACGACGAGTTATTTGCGAGATAAAAAAAAGGAGGTGATCTGAAGCTGAATGCTATTCTAATCGTGTGGAGGCATCTCAGTCTTCAGCACTGCAGCTCTGTTCATGTTACAGCTAATGTTGAGACTGTTATTTTTGTAGTTCTTGTATATTTCATGTAGTCAAAGTGGCAGCAGTGTATTGCATGGCACTTAAAGGCGTTGCTTTGAAGCTACCTGGTTTATGCAAGTGTAATGGCAGCCGGCTTTGGTCAGTGCTCTACCTGGAGAAATCCATTAGCATCGGGGCTGCATGGAAAGCAGTGCCAGGGAGAGATAACGCTGCATCTTTTCAAATGCAGGCAGTCGGCTATTTTTCATCGGGCCGTTCAGGAGTTCAAGGTGTTTTTCAGACAGGAGGCAAGCGCAAAACTGTGCTTTACCTGGTCTGTGTTTACATGGACTCATTAGCAGAGCACCGGGTGAGTGATTGGAATATTACTTATTATTGATTGTTTCTAATTAGGATTATTACAGTGATTAATTATGTATAGAATAATTTAGGTTCAACGCTGGCTGGCTTCATCTGTAGATGTAGATGTGCAGCTGCTGTAGCATCCAAAGGTCACTCGAACATTAAACTTTTAATGATTCCCTATTGTTAAATGGTTGGATTTCACTCATTAGCGGAAATATTCATGGCATTTTCAGCCAAAATATAAGGAGAAGTTGTAGGGATTGTGGAGTAGATGGACAGACACACACTTTGTCAGTAGAAATATATATATATATACATGTATAAAAATCAATTACAGCACAAATCTAATATGAAGTCTTATATCTGATGAGTTATCTTAACCCATTAAGACCCCTACTTTTTGTGTCAGTTCCCAAATGATTTTTTCTCTATTTAACCTCTCTTAATTGATTCATCACCATTTGTTACAATATAATTCTCTGGGCTTTTTTTTTTTTCTGGGAAAATCAGGTATTTTCCTGTATTTAACCCATAAAGACCCAGTGATGCTTTTGTGGCAGTTACCAAATTAATTTTTTTCTCTATTTTTAACCCTTCTTAGGTGTCATCTCTATTTGCTCTAAGGATAAGAGGATAATTCCTCTGTATTTTGGATTTTTAAGTGAAAATCAGGAATTTTCTTATATTAAATGTACTGATTATGTAGATGTCCATTAAAGCTCAGATTAAAGCTACCAGAGAAAAAGAAAAGAAAAAATATATAAATACATTTCAAAAAAATATATGGCGTTAGCTAAACATAAAACAAGGCTACGTTCAGACTGCAAGGAAATGTGGCCCAAAACGGATGTTTTTGCTTATATGTGACCTGCATCCAATCTGTTAACAACAGTGTGAACAGTACAAATCTGATTTTTGTCAAATTTGACCCAGGTCATTTTCATATGTGGTCCTAAATCCAACATGTATCTGGTATTTTGCAATATGACTTCAGTCTGAACAGCCAATAGCATTCATCTGACCTTTACTTTTTTTGTCATTGAAATGTGACAAATGTTACAATTCTGCATCCCAGGAGGGTCACTTCTGTAAATACAGTGCATGCCTGTGTGGTCACATGTTACACCTGGACCTCAGTCATCAGCTGATAGTTTACATTATAGCTCTGTTAGGCTGGCTCTGTTTTTAGATATGCATAAGGTAGTGCAAAATAACAAACAATACAAAAAAAACAACAAAAAAAAAACATTATTTAAAATAAACAGTGGTGTAGTCCAGGCTATAACACCTACTTATTTTTCAGTCAGTATTTTTTCCCCTGGGTTGTAAAACTATGACTTGCCCAACGCTGCCTCTAATTGGCTAGTACTTGCTGCCTTCACTAATTAGATGTCTGGTTAATTTTTATTTTGGTTTGTACATCAATCATTGCACACAGTACAATAACTATGCACCTGCAGAAAAAAATGGATAGACGCAAAGGGTTATTTTCTCCTATCCTTTCCCCTGAACCACTGAGCATTCTATAACAAAAGAATTAACAAGAGCAAAAATATATTTACCATCTCAACTTAATATTCCTGAATGATTTCATACTTAAGGCATTTTTTTTAAAAACTTAGTCAGAGAGGTGGACCACTTAAATTCATCATCAAATCCATTCCATAATTTTACACCCACAACTGAAATACATCTATACTTCACATTTGTCCTCACTTAAGTATATTCAAAAACGTAAAGACCTCTGAAATTATAATTACTCAGGTAATTTAACAGAATCTTGAATGTTATTTGGAACAATATTATTTTTTTAAACTTATAAATCATCTCTAATATTTAATAAATCCAACATTCTGTAGTTCTAAGGTTTTTAAAAATATCCTACTTTTCGTATTTACATATTCTATTTTTTCACTGATTTGATTGGTTAACTTTAGGCATGAGGACTGATGAGCCAATCAGAGGTAGAGTTGGGCGGGTCATACCGTGGGGAATATTGCTGACACGCGCGGGCCGTCAAAATTGATTGACAGGTCATGAGCAATGACCGGAAATACAAAGGCAGAATAAACGTGTTTGAGAGTGAGCGACACTTGTGGAGAGAACCTATTTTCATGGAATATACAATTCTGAGGTCAAGTTACAAGGTGGTTTCTAAAGGAGTCATTGTGTTAAACGACTGGAAATATCACTGCACATTTAGAGGAGAGATTTTGTCGCTAATAGTTAAACTGTGGGCTAACGTCATGACGTAAGCTAACGTTATGAAAGGATAACGTTAGCTTACATAGCGTTAGCTTACATCTTAACGTTATGATGTAAGCTAACGTCATGAAAGGCTAATGGTAGCCTCATGCTAATTTTATAATAATGAGCAAATACTAATAGTTTATGGGTAAAACGGAATAGTGTAGTGTAGTGTTATACGCCGCTTTCTTGAATAGCTCTGTTTTTTTATTTATTTATTTTATTTATTTTATTTTATCTTTTGTAGTCCAGATACTCTCATTTATTTATTTATTTTTTGGCTAATAGTTAAACTGGGCTAATGTTTCAAAGTGAGCTAACTATATGAAAGGCTAACAGTATCGTGATGGTAATTCTTAATATAAGCAAATACTACTGACATATTTTTGGGTAAACTAAATGGAATAATCTTTCATGCCACTTTCTTAAATATGGCGTTTTCTGGACTACTTATAAAAAAGGAGTAAGCACAGTGGGTATCCTTTCAATTTTTATTTTATTTTTCCAAATGGTCCAATTTTTAAAATTTATTTTTTAATTTTTTGCCAATAGTCGAACCAACCATCTGAAAAGTGTAACGTGACGAGGTAGTCTATCTCTATGAAAGGCTAACAGTATCCTCATGCTAATTTTATAATAGTGAGAATATTACTGACATATTTTGGGTAAACTAAATAGAATACTCCTATTTTACTTTCCCAAACAGTGTTTTTCTGAACTACTTTAAAAAACTAGTATACTCCCACTACTCCAGGGAATAATACACCACTGGTAATACGTAATAAAACAGACACATTTACATAAGAGGTAGAATAGCAGTATATCAGACAATACAGACCATAGAGATACAGTCCGAGTACCTGCAACATCCTCCAGGCGTCAGAAAAAGCATCAGAAACGCGTTTTCTTTTGTTTTTACCATCAAGACAACAAGGCTGATTTATTTATTTTTTACATAAGCTTGCATTATCAACAAAAATCCCCAACATTCCGTATATTTAATTTATTGGAAAAACCAGGATGGACAGTTCTTTTTCCAGGCCGCATTTTGGAGAAACCTTTAGAGAGAGCCAGTGGATTTGGCATAAATATTGCAGTCACTGGCGCACAGACGGAATGTAATATAACATAGGTCTCCTTGCCAGCCTCCGGCAAGATATAGTGTAGGTAGAAGGGCTTAGGTTTTTTTTTTTTTTTTTTTTTTTGAGCATGTTATCTAGTGTTTGCTGCTAGGTGGAGCCCGAGTATACGGCGTGAGCGGCAATCCACATCCGAGTTTTAGCTCTCACCTTTCACTGGCTCTCCAAACCCTCAGAATTACTCCCAGCCAGTGCGCACAATTGGCTTGTCATAGTCGCGGATAGAGCTCAGTTTTGGACCCACATAACTTACACTCTTCCCAATCCTACTCTACGGAGCTTTTCCTCACAAGATTTTCTCCCTGAAATTTCTTTTTGGATACTCTTTTTTTTTTTTTCTTTTTGTTTTTTCTTTTTTTTTTTTTTTTGCAGGGTGCGTGGGTGTGGGTTGGTTCGTGTGCGCCTTTCAGCTTTATGGGACGTGATGTAGCCCCCGCACAGAAGGACGCCTGTGCCATAAAGGGATGTAAGGGACAGTGCCGTGGATACAGCCGGTGTTTTCCCCCCCTGCAACATCACCAGGACGCGGATTCTGGATCCAGATAAGACGCGATCTGACGAGGATATTGAACTATTTGGATGCGTTATTCCCCTTCTCCTCGACCCCCTTTTTTTTTTTCCTTGAAGTCCATTCTTCAGACACACGGACATTCGCCAGAGAAATGATCGCCAACACTTTGGATGGAAGGACGTGAGGTTTAATCCACCGGATCGCCACCAGTCATTTCCAAATACGCGGTAAGTGTGACGTTCCCGTTCCCTGTACTCAAATCGCATGTATGTTTATATATGTGCGTCTTTTATCTGCAGATTCAGCTGGAGTGAATGAATCCCTGCAGCAGTGTTAATGTCAGTCTTGGCATGCACTCCACTCTTAATTACTTTAACCGGGCTATCGATGCGTTCAGGTGTAATCAGCGCCGATCAACGCGCAACATATTGATAACCAATATGAAAATTTCAATTTCCTGTTGGACTAATTAATCCGTTCACTTAGACGGCTGGATAGTGATCTAATGCACCTGAGGGAATCGTTAAGGATGGCACAAGCCCCTCACTTCACTTGAAACAATGCGCACTGATCTAAACATGTCCAAGCAAAGAAGTTGCATATTAGATGCGCATCAATGAATGAAGTTTTTCATGCGTTTTCCCTCTAATTCAGACTGAACGCTTCATATGTTCTCATCACTTAGGAAGATAACATGACTGTAAACGCAGAGGTGATGGAATCGGGGAAATCTACCAATGCAACGCAGGCCCGCTGGTCTGTTGCGATTTGTTGTTGGAATGGAAAGGAAAGGCAAGGCTGCTGGAATGTGAGGATGGATGCGGTGGTGCATGTGCGCAAAACCTGTCTTTGTGCAAAAGAAGAATATGCAAGTGTGTTAGTGTATGTAGAAATGGAAATGTGGGGTATAATTAATGGAATATTTTACCTCAGCCAGTTTTGTTTCTTCTTCAGCTCTGTTTTTATTTTAACCCATTAAGACCCGACATCACTTTTGTGTCAGTTCCCAAATTTAATTGTTTGTGTTGTAACCCATAAAGATCCAAACATCCATCTACCAGAATCATGTACGGGTATAAACCGTTTATTCCCTGTTGATCCACTAATACATGTAAATAATTGGTGTAAAATACTGGTATTTATCAATTCATGGTCATCAGATGACCATGAATGACCCATTTGGACGTTCAGAGGCTCTGTAGTTACTATGGAAACACTCTCATCTTCTACAACATTGATTGGATCAATGACAGTGGATGGAGACACTAGGTTTATGTTCAGTTAATGATAGATTTTGCTGAAAAAGTCACTTGTTCTTCAGTTTTCTGTTTTTAAAATAATAATTCTCAATTTTACTCTAAAGTATTATGAATATCTATATGATTAGTAAATTAAATGTTGAAAAATACCTGATTTTCACTGAAAAAAAAAATGCAGAAGATAATATAACAATAAATGGCAATAAAATACTTAAGGATGGTTAAATATGGAGAAAAAATTGTTTGGGAAGTGCCACAAATGTCACACTGGGTCCTTATGGGTTAATAACACAAACAGTGCACAGGAAATTCAGTGATTTCACGCGCATGGATAGAAGGGAAGGGATGGGGATGGAGGAAGCTACATGTTGGCTGTGCACAGAGACATGCCCAGGGTTGAGGGGCCACTGTACCAAATGCTTTCATGTGAGGACAGCACACTGTCTGTCAGCATCAGAATCAAAGGGGAAAAGGTAACTAAGCCCATCGCTTTGAATCGGACCTGAAGTTTTCTCCTCACTGCACAAAAGCACAAAGACTCCCTTCATTTCCTGTGCATTCTGCCTGCGTTTTTAGATTTTAGCCCCAATAATTTAGCAGCATCACATGTCCCCTTTGTGCACTGGATCCCTTGTTTTCCGTTCAGTTGGAGGTAAGCCGATCCCCCGAGTGGCAGTTTCTTAACCAGGCCATTTGTAGATTGTGACTCTTCTTTCCTTGTATGTCAGCCTTGTATCATTGCTTGTGTTTTGACAATTACACTCATTATGTCCAGGACTGCAGTACCACCTGTCATATAATCTGCTTCTTTGCAAGTGCCCTCAAGCAGATGACACACACACACACTCGCAGTTTTCTAGCACTAGCAGTAAAAGCAAAAAAAAAAAAAAAAAAAAAGAAACCATCATCTTCTTGTTCTAAACTCAGGGGGACATTTGATGCTTTCTGACAAAACAGTCATGTCAACCAGTACTTTCTTTGTTTTCACACGTTTTTATCCATCCCAGCTCCTCGTGGAATACAATCTAGGTTATATTTAAAGCAACAGCAGTGTCTGGACTAAAACCTGATGGGGCCGCCACTGTATAGAAATAAAATAATTGTTTCTTTTTGCCTTTTGTGCAGCTGCTGTTATCTGTGCAGGACACTGTAGGTAGATAGTGTGCTGAAAATGAGCCACCATGCTGCATATTGATTGGATTGGTTATCTCGGCTGAAGAAAAAGAGGTGACAGTGAGAGGTGATGCTGCAGTCGCCACTCACTTCTTTCTGAAATTGAAATATATATATATGTTTTTTCACTTAAACGTACTTAACCTTAAGAAACGCTTTCATCTGATTCAGTCCGAGCCTTATGGTTGTTACTCCAGCTCCTACGGTGACTCACTGTATTGACTCCCTCGACACATAGGTCCAGATGACTGTGGCGGTGCATGTTTTTTGACCGCTGTATTAAATTACACTCATATTTCCATGATTGGAAGGTGTGTTTTTATCTTCTGTCTCGTTATTCTCAGACATAACCTCATTCTTGACACGTTGCCCTTTCACCCCCATTGATGCAGTGTGTAGCTGACATTCGTTCCACTCGTTTCATCTGATTTTTTTTTTTTTTTTTACTTCCGTGGACATGATTAGACACCGGGAGGCTTCCAGTGAACGACATGGCCTCTTAGATTTACTTCATTAGGTTTGCTGATATGGGGTACACCTTCATTCTTCAGGCTTTTACTGGTGATTATTAGTGTGGATTCTTCAAAGTATAGCTTTTATAGTCAGAATGTTTTATAGTATATGGCTCAAAATGGGGATTAAATGCTCGAAATTTGCATCATGTAGCCTTGAAAAGTAATTTTTGGCAATTTGATTATAATGTATCGTGATATTTATTCATGAATCAACTCATTCTCAGTTTTTGTTGTTTTTCTTCATGTTACTTATATATTGTGATCATAATTGTTATTAATGTTTTGCTGTTAGTGGTAGTTTACTAAATATCCAGTGAAATAAGAACAGATAGTTTTAATATTTTTTGTTTTTATTTAGATTTGGACAAAAGGAACTTAAAAGGCACTAAATCACAAAGTCAGGAATATTTTAGTTTTCTCGTTAAGGTAATTTTTGTCTGTGTCTCTTCTGTTAATTTTGTTTCGTTGCATCTTTGAACAATATTTTTGTTTCATGTTTTGTTTTTGTTTTTATTTGTGTCTTTCAAGATGTTTTTAGCTTGTCTTATGTTTTTGTCTGTTCTGCATTTTTACAACTTTTTTCTTTTATATACTCAATTTTAAAAAAAATTGTTTCATGTTTGTCATCTTTTTGTTTTGTTCTTTATGTATTTGTTTTATTTGTGTCTTTTGTGATGTTTTTAACTTGTTGTATGTTTTTGTATTTTTTCTTATTTTTTTTAATTTTTACAACTTTTTTATTTCTATATACTTCAATTTTTAAAAATTTGTTTCATGTTTTCATTT
>JAPTGZ010000011.1:17785030-17813938 GCA_029814645.1 Fowleria isostigma
ATTTACCCAGTGCTGATAGGTGTTCCCGCCACCCACCATGGACGTTCACAGCCAGGCACAGCATATTCCGGTTGCTTACAGCAGTTCACATTGATTTGATGGGAAGATGAGATGTTAATTCATACTAGAAAATCGGTCAAAAAGTGGCCAAATATGCCAGGTTAATGGAAACATAGAAAATAAGACACAGAGGCTCTGTCCTAATGTAAATTTAGATTCAGATTAAGATTCAGAATACTTTATTAATCCTAGAAGATGTACAGTTGCGGAAAAAATTATTAGACCATCAAAAGCCATCAAAAATAACAGTTATCCTTTTGATAGGTTTTATTTTGCACATGAAATCACACAATCACACAATTTGCTGTGATCAGTCGGAATGAAGAGCTTTTTTCTCGTTGAAATCAATAACAAATGCAAACACACCAACACAAAGGAAGTATATACAAATACTACTGACTAATTGTCTTTTTTCTAACTGCTACACAGATTTCTAGCAAAACCATGAAGCCCTCCAATCTGACTTCTACTCAAATGGCATGTTTATTATGTAATCCAATAGAAATAATAAGAAAAGCCAAACATCTGGACTACATGTAAAGTGAAAACTAAAAAAAATGAAGAAACATTAGGGTGGTCTAATAATTTTTTCCACGACTGTATATAAACTCTGACTAAAGCTCTAAATATACACATATATAGTTCATTTTATTTATCCTTATTTGTTAAACTACTTTTCTTGCTACGCAGTTGCATTGCCCCTTAAATTTTTCCCTAGTGTTTTCTTAATGACTTTTATTTCTCATGTCTGCTGCTGTTTATTTTAATGCACTTTATACATTTTATTATAATTATTATGAGCTTTTTACCCATTGCCCATTTCTTGTCAGTGACTACAAAGGATTACAATTATATATATATTTTAATTATGTAACAAGCATTACTTGTAAATAGTTACCCCGGACACAGGGCATGAGCAAACTGTTTATTAAAGCTTCTCAAGCAGCACCTCTGAACATAGATAAAAAATATTATTTGTTCTTAACTGCTTCACTACAATAGGTTAACTCCTGTATGCATGCAAATATTGATAGCTAGATTAATCTCATCAAAATGTTAAGCTTTTATAATCTTCTCATGAACCCCTTTTACCCTCTCATACATAATAAATGTAGCTAAAAGTCAGGCTGACAAAGACTGAACAGCTTAACAGAGTAGTATGGGGGGGGGATGCCACGTAGAAAATATGAAACTGCAGCATGCTGCTAGACGATGAGCTCACCGGGGTCAGCGGAGGTCAACCCTTTATGGAATTCCTGCCCATAATGATTAATAAGGTAGGTGTAGTTATTGCCTTGCAAGTCATCAGTGGAATGCAGGAGTTAAGCAGTTATCTGTAATCCAGTTTCATTACACATGTGCCCATGGGTTCTCTTTATTAATGCATTGTTCCTTTTTCGCTTCAATCCATGAGCTGTACAGTCTCTACTAATGAACAGCCCCATATTGATTGGCATAGACAACAGGGATCGCTTTGTTCCGCTATTCCTTATCTGTTCAGCCTCAACTGATGAGGCGGCCGTAGAGCGTTGCTGCGGAGAGACAGTCCACTAATTTTAGCAGCTCCACACCAAAAGGTCCATTTACAAGGGCTTCTGTTGTCACTCATGAGTGCTCTGAAAGGTTAGGCTCCTGTAATCTTGTTTATGTTTTTGGTCAGTGGTAAACTTCCCTAAGCTAGCTTTAGGTCAAACACAGCTGGAGAGCCCTTTAGAAACGCAGCAGAGCAGAAATAATTGGTCCAGTAGCTCGGATGCAGCTATGACTCGCAGGTAATGTGCTAATTTTTGTCTCTCAGCTGGTGTTATCAGTGTGGAACACTGCATTTTCAGAAAAAAAAAACCAAAAAGGTGCATGCTGTTTCAGAAGAAATACTGTCATACGCTGAGAGAAATATAAGTAACACCAGTCCAAAGGGCTCAGTATTTAAATACCTGTTCCCTTAATGCTAGACACCGTCTGATCCAGTTTAAAATTTAACACAGGTTACGTTATTCAAAAGTGAAGCTACGAAGGATCCATTCAGAAATATCACCTATTTGCGAAAAATGGAACCAAACGGATGCAGACTTATTACACAGACATTAACTATACCCGAGATTAGAGGTAGGGCTGCTCAATATTGGAAAAAGCTGACATTGCAATTGTTTTTTTTTAACCCTGTGATATATATTGCGATATAAAAAACCACTCAGGAGGATGTAATGTGGCTGTGGTACTGACATAAATGGTCAAACAGTTTAGCTGTGCTACTTCTCTTCTCATTCTGTCAACAGGTGCAAGACACTGTCGACACAGAAAAATTGTTTCAGTTTCATCCGTCTTGTACCTGAAATAATTCACATAACTCTACATAGGTTTTCTTTTTGGCACCAAGTCTTTGTTTTCGATGATTTTCTTATTTGTTTTGGTGAATTTCTTCTTTGTTTCTGGTGATTTCCTTCTTTGTTTCCGATGATTTTCTTCTTTGTTTTCGGTGATTGTCTTCTTCTCATCATACATTGCAGTAACCATGCTCAAACGATATATTGTACAGCTCTAATTTGAGGGATACAATATTTTCATTTTTTTTCCAAAGTCTTTAAAATCCAACATCCCCTACTGGTTTTATTGGGTGCTTCAAAAGGCACCAGAAATAGAACCACCTTCTGTCCTATGACCTTCTCTGTGCAAAGAAGCTTATTCTCCTGTTATGGAAATCAAAAGAGACACCAACTTTTATAGTCTGGATAATGACAATGATGGACACCCGTCACTTAGAGAGGATTGGACAGACATTTAATGGAAATATCTGGAAACCAGTGATGTCATATATGGGAAGGCCGGACAGTTAAGATACACTAAATAAGCAGTTGTCCACAGATAACACTACCCTGATTTATTTCAGTGGCTCTGGGGAGGGTTTTAATTTTAATTTTTTTTTTGTTTGTTGCTGATTGTGTGTTTGTTATCTCATGTCTGTATTATAAGGCTTTGCAAAAAAAAAAGAAAAGAAAAAGTAACACCACTCCCTTGGGTGACTTGCTTTTAATGGATTGGTTGCATCTATTTCTGCAAAGAAAAAAAAAATTGCATATGCTTTAGCCAGTGATTGCCACCATGTAACTATCAATATCCTGACCTTCCAAGCAATCAACACGGGTCCTGCATGTGACGCCCATAACAATTCCGAGAGAGGCCTTTTCCTTAAATGTAGTGCTGATGACTTTGAGCAGGCCACCTCCAGCTGACGGGGAAATTTGGATTGGAAAGTCCGTAGAAGCCACTTTTAATTATACCAGCGGTAAAGGATGAAATTGAGCAGGAATGAAGTGCTTTTTGTGCATCGATTTTTCTCTGCATGTGTGGATGCACTGGAGGGAGGGAGAGACAGTTGTAACCTTCTCTATCGCTGCACTGCAGGCAAACGGGGGGTGGGGGTTTGTGGTGGTGGTGGGTGGGGGAGTCGGTGTATTGCTTTCTTTTTAATACAATGAGAGCATGTACATCTACTTATCCTTCACATCCAATTAGGAAATGCCATTGAACTGAATAGGAACTCGGGCAGGTCTGGACAGAGGCCACACAAGCACTCTACCTCGATGGGGTTTTGATGGTTTGCGTGATCTGTTTTGACATCTGACAAACTTTGGCCGAGCTTTGGTGTGGATTTTTGTGACTGGGATGACAAGGTGCGGCCGAGGCCTGTGGATGGATTCCTCAGGTTCTTTCTGTCTGCAGCTTCCCCCAGAGGACTAATACCCATCTCAGGTGCTGTTTTCCACTGATCCTAAGCCGTTGTTTTGGCAAGATGTCACCTCACCTAGGTATCGGGAGAGTGACTGCCGCCTCGGTCGCCCAGGTCCCAGCAGGGTTCCTGACCACTCCTGCAGACGACTCTGAACTATAAAAAGATCAGTTTGGAAACGGACGATGGCTTGGCCTTTGTTTGCTTATTTTTCACATGACATTTCCTCCTGTTTTCTTGAGAACTTCCCCCTGACCGCAAGCTTTGCACAGTCACACCAGCAGATGCGACGATTCGTCATGCATAAGAAACCCCACTCTGGCAGCCATCTGTCTCCTTGTGTCTGTTACCATGCACCGGCAGTTTGTTTTCGTAGACCCATATACAATTTTAATGGCATGCAAAATATGCTGAACCAATCTCATAACCCTCGAACCTATTCTAAAATCTCATTCCCGACCTATGTGTGACCTATGTAACAGAAACCACAAAATATGCCGACTGCCAACATATATAATGTAGTTCCTATGACTTGTGAAAAGGTTAGCCGTTCGTGTCCCCCTATACTGTTTCTTTCACTAGATAGGTGGAATGAATTATTATGCCTGGTTAAAATGAAATTTGACTCATGTGACCCGATTCCTAGAAGAACTAACAAAAACAGCATGCCAAACCATAACTGGTAAAAAACCAAGGAGGTCAGATGGATCACGTTGACTTCTCTGGGAACTGATATCAAATTCAGGTGCTGTTTCTACATTTCTATTCAATTGCAGTGCATATTTGTAAAGGACAGAAAATCTAGTGGAACAATGAGGATAATTGACTGATTGCAGCTCTTATTATACTCACAGAATTCTTGATTGGGCTTTCATTGATCAGTATTAGTAACTGCAATTCTCCGCGGTGAATGATGTGTTTCCACATAAATGTCAACAAAGGGGGAAAAAAGGAAATTTGGAGCGTTCCATTCACTTGTTTGCATTAAGTAAAGTTGGCAGTGTAATATTGGCAGAAAGTAGTGATGTAGGCGAGGTTAGAGAATCAGTGAAGAGCAGATGAAGTAGAGGTCATGAACCATATTTCACATCTCTATTGATGAGTGGAATCAATTTGGTTTCCTTAGGGTAGCTCTAGACAATACATGGACTTAAAGTGATTGATCAAGGTTTTGCTCTGAAAATGGTGAATATATCAATCACAAAGTCAAGATAATTCTTTTGGAGACTTTTCTTGCTTGACAAAACCATTAAAATACAACATGTTTGGGTCTTAGATTACTTATGAATGTGTTCCTCCTGTTATGTATGCCATGTATTTTTATTGGAGGATCATATTTTGTGTTCGGTTCATGTAGCCAGTTAAAGAAATTATATATTATCTGTAACTGAACTGCAACTCTACCAGAGGAAGACATAGTGATGCAGCTGAACAAATTATGCTGCCTTGTCTCAGATGTGTGTATAAATAATTGTTCTTTTTTCACATATTTGGGATATCTTAATAACTACTTAAGCAACACAATGTCAAATTGTTGTGGTGCAGCAGTGCTTTGTGGGAGCTCAGTAGATGTATCTCCAGTCGTAGACAAAAGGGGTTTGTGGTTTTGGAGGTATGATCTGTGATGTAATTATGTTAATAGGCTGGTATAATAATTAGAACTAAATACATACAATAATGATAGCAATAGCATAAAGTAGGCTAAAACATACAGTTGCGCAACAAATGATTAGACCGTCAAAAGTCATCAAACAATGGTTATAGAATCAAGCACTAACTCCTTTGCAGATTATGTGACTAAAACAGACAGAAAACAAGACATTGAATGAATAAAAGCACTGTTTTTGTCGGTGCAATGCCATAGAAATTGATGGAAGAATTTGTGTGATTTTGGTTATTATCAAGAAAACCATCAAAAATGTATAGATATCAGCTCTGAAATTAAACTTTCATATGCTGTTTTTGCTGTTATCATTATATTTGTCCAAACAAATGTACCTTTAGTTGTACCAGGCATTAAAATGAACAAGAAATTGAAGAAAACATAAGGTGGTCTAATAATTTTTTGTTTTTTTGTTTTTTATCTAATCCAGGCATCATGACACCAGTGCTAGTCCCTGACATGTTTTCATGTTTTATAGAAACCGTTTTTTTCTTGGCTTCAAGCAGGACCTGTCATTAGTCATAAGTTCGTTTTATCAGAAATTATTTAGAAAAGGTGTTAATTTTCCTTCAAGCCTAAATCCACCTGAAGTGAGTCATTTTATGCTCTGACAGTAACTGTGACCAGAATTCTTATGTTTTCAGGTTCATTATGATGAATTGATGTCAAACTGCAACAAAACACATTTTTGGCCATATTGCAAGAATCCATCACAGTGCGAAAATTTCACACCAATGTGTAAAATGATGGTGATGTAATTTAGGTCAAATATGAATGTGATATTATGATGTTCTGTAGTAAAAAAAAAAGCGTGTTCATTATTCAGCACAGTCTCCAAATACAGCATGTTTTTACTAGAACTTTGATTTCACCATAAAATGTGTCTTTATCTCCGCTACATATAAGGTGCTATTTAACTGGTTTGCAGGAGCTTTTGTTTCCATTGCAGAGCTTCAAATGTGCATAAAAATCCATTGGAAACATGGGTATAATTTCAGATTTCTTCCGATTCAACCAAACGCCTTGTATTCGCATAACCAGCAAGACCACCTTTTTTTCTTCTCATTTCGGTTTTGCATTAACAAGGCCAGCCACTGTGTCTTAGCTACCCCATTCACTGCACTTGCATTCGCTCATTGCAGGTGACCTGATGTGAACAAGGCCCTTATCTCTCTCGGCTCCCAAGAAGAATTGAGCACGTCTCCTCCGCCCATATTGTAACATTAAAGCAGTCGATTGCCACATGCTATCACATCAGCCACTAGTGTAGAATAATGCAGTCCGGGCTTTCAGTGATAGAAAGATGCCTATCATTCTTTGCTGAGCTTTTGCTCTCCTTGCAGGGCTGCGTGTTTAATATGACTCTACAAATGTGATTTAGTGGGCAGATAGCCTTGGGACTCAGGGGTCTGTGCTGCAGAGACCTGTGGTGTGTAGAATACGGCACCAACGTATGTAGGTTAAGGTTATCTCTCTGATGGATATGTTGTAGGACTGAATGTAGTGGAGGAATTCTTGCAGAAAAGGTGGACGGATTTGGTTGAGAGGACACGGCATTGTGCTTTACCTTACAGAGCCACCAGATAACACAACACACAATTTAGATTATTCACAGTTTTAAGCTTCTTCACTACGAATTTGTTGGTTATCCCCTTAAGCCACGGCGCAGACTTGTCCTTGTTGCGTATTTTCAGAAACTGTTCTCCCTCAGAGCCGATTCCTACGACATGTTTTCCTTCAATTCTCATCCCACCTTGTCTATATTCATCCTCGATTCAATTACTTTTTTTGTTTCTGCAGAGACTCCTCTCCGTCTATACTACATTGCTCTCCGAAGCGTGTTGCTACCCACAGATTTATGTCGGAGCTGACGGATGGCTGTCCAATTTTCTGCATGGGTAGCAGTGCTGGTGGCATTGTGTGTTTTAAAAGCTCTTGTCAGATGTGCGTTAAGGATGTATGGACCACACAGCCATGTAATTCTTCTAGACACTGGCCATTTCTGTCACATCCTGCCATTAGCTTGTGTACCACTGTGATTTGTCATGTGAGTTCTTTTGGTCGAACTGAGATTGTCGGGATATGTGTGTGCATTGATATGCATTGCACTACGTGTGAATCATCCGTCACTCGCAAACTGCAAGTCTTTCCACTCAAATGACTCAAATTGCAAGAGCAGAAATCCTTTTCTTTTTTTTTTTCATATATTTTTGACTGGATATTAATTTCAGTGGAGAAAATGACCATCTGAATGGTCACATCCCTCATGGTTGAAGGTGAGGAATGAATATCAATTATATTTTTAACTTTTTAGTATTGGCAGCTCTGAAATTGGTTTTTGCAGTTTTAAAAAGGTGGATTTCTTAATTCATTTGGCCTTCAATCCCTTCTTTCCATCAGCATTTAACGGTTCAGTGTGTGACATATAGTGACATCTAGTGGTGAAGGTCCAGATTTCACCATTCTGACCTCATGTGAACCCGCGGTACAGTGGCCACTTCTGTTTAAAGAAAAACAAACTTCGTTCATTACTCAAACATTGTTGGTATCATTAATGCACCTTAACTCTGAATGCCAGTTGACATAAAATAAAAGGGAGTTCAGAATCATGGCAGCAAAAATAGAACCATTCATATTTTTAATCACATATAAATATTCAAATCTTACACTCAATTTTAAGATGATGATGTAATAATGGTAATGTGATTTCTAATATAAGTGGTAACAGACACAGACCTGCTAAGGATTAGACCAGGGCCTTCCAACCTTTATGTCAGTTCACATTCAGCATAATCTTTACTAAATACTGATATATATTTTTCCCCCCTTAACTTATTTCAATAAAGAAATCACGAGAAATCAATTATAGGAAAACATCTAGCATCTGATTTTTTTTTTTGTGTTTCCTCTCCTATTAATCATATTATGATCTTTGGTGTTCCTGGATATGAAGTAATTTCAAAGTATATGTAAATCCAATGCAGATGCTTCACTATTAATCATATCATATCATAATGTCATATCCGTCTGTGACACATTAAATAATTTGCCTTATTTATAAACAAGAGTTTTCAGATGAATTTAGGTTTTTATTTATTTATTTATTTTTTTTTAAAGCAAAACTGAAACTCTCAAACCCTACAGATGACAAAAATGCATTGCTGGGTCTCAGGAGGATGTAATAATATATCATTGACAATACTTTCACTGTATTTTGCAACTAAATCTTGCTTAAGTAATTTTACTGAATGAGGATTTTTCTTATGGAGGTTTGCTTTTATTGCTCTTTAATTAAAGGATCTGGTTTATACTTTTAGAGCTGGACAATATAACCAAAATATTCAATCCTTGAGTTTTGATTTCCGACTTTAATTGATTCCTTTCTGACTATTTGAATATGCAAATGAAGTCATTCTTTGTTTCCATGTATATGCATAAGTTTTTGTTTATTCTTTTATGTTTTCTTGTAATCTGTTTTATTTCTAAGGACTAAGCAGGTTTACTTTTGTGGTTGCATATTTGGAATAAACTAAACTGAACTATGAACTCAAGGATAATCATAATCGTCAAATTATTTTACTTAAACTATAAATCATATGTCCTCCTGAGACCCAGCAATGCATTTTTGTCCTCTGTAGGGTTCAGTTGTCTGTACGGGATCCCAAAGGAGAAACACTTTCTCATTTCGTGTGCACTACTGCTGTAGTGCAGCTCAATAACAATAAAATTTGATTTTGGATTTTTGGATTTTGAAGTGTTTCACAGCTTTACTTAAAAAAAACACCATCATCCAAAGAACGCATTTGTAGGTTAACTGGTTCATCTAAATTGCCCATAGGTGTGAGTGTGTAAGTGATTGGTTGTTTTTCTCTAGATGTCCAGGTCATTATTGTAAATGAGAATCAGTTCTCAAGTAAATAACCTGGTTAAATAAATAAATCATGCTATTTCCTATCATGGCAGCTATTTAATTCAAAAAAGTCAAAACTTTTACAAGAGGTAATGATAAAAAGAGGCATATGTACAATTACAGGTTGTAAGAAATGCCTCCAGAGGAATACTTTAGATTTTCTGATTTAGGCGTTTTTAATGATTTTCAGAAAGCAATTACTCATTCATTTCAGTTCAATACACTTCTGAGACTTAACATCTTTTATTATTGGTCACTGTCCATCTGCAGCCAAAACCTAAATGGCATACTGGTGAACAGCTTTCACCAGTGGGGGGCTGAGGGGGGGTCAACACAGCCCGTTTCTATGTGGATGCAGTCATAGTTATGTCTTTCTTTGTAGTCACTCTGAAAGGTTGACATGCTCCCATATGACTGGCCCCCTCCTCACAGGGGTCCTGCGATATCTCGGTTGTCTCCTTCCAGGCCTGAATGGGCACATTGTGCTGCCGCCCGCCGCTGCTCTGCAGACCTCTCGGCCCTCCACACACACCTGTCAAACCATGTCCTTGGCGCCTTGGGTGCTGAGACACTCCAGAGCCCCCCTGCTGCACACATGGTCATTGAACCCCGACGCACATACGCGCACTCTGAGAAAGCAGTCGTATGCGAACAAATAAACACATGCAGTCAGGTAGGCGAACGTACGGACACATGCATGTATACAAAGAGGCACACACAATTGAATTCCACATGAACGCAGCATGCATGCATGCATTCATACACACCCATGCAGCCACAAGCACACACTAAAAGACTTGAGTTTATTGGAAACACACTTTGCTCCCCTCCCCTTTGCCAAGGTTATATTCAGTGTTCAGAAAGGGTCAAGTTCCATATTTGTCAGGTTGGGGAGGGCAAGGGCACAGAAGGTTGTTTGGGGTGCACATGGAAACAGGACTGAGAAGTAAACTACCTGTAACTTGAGCCATGACTTCAATCAGTTGCAGGTTTTCTGGTGGACTGAGAAGGCCTTATTTCAGAGGCTAGGTTGGTGTTCCTTAATATTATGGAGGAAACATTTGCAGAACATTGAAGTTTTGCTTATTTTTTGTTTTTGTAATATTAATATATTAATGACTGTTAAATAACAGTCATTTTAGATCTGTTTGATTATAATCTACAAGTTCATAGGTGTGTATATGTGAACATTTGTGTACAGGATCCCTTCTCTGACATAGTAGAATATACAGTTGTGGAAAAAGTATGAGACTACCCAATGTTTTCTTCATTCATTTTAATGCTTGATACAACTTAAGATACATTTGTTTGGACAAATATAATGATAACAACAAAAATAACTCAAGAGTTTAATTTCAGAGCTGATATCTATCCATTTTGCATGGTTTTCTGAAGAATAACCAAAATCTAATAAGTTCTTACATCAATATCTATGGCATTGTACTGAAAAAAATAGTGCTTTTAGGCATTCCATGTTTTCTTTTCTGTCTTTTTTAGTCACATAATAGAGACAGGACTTAATTATTGATTGCAGAACCATTATTTTTGATGACTTTTGATGGTCTTATAATTTTTTTCCAGTGACTGTATGAACATTTGTGTATGGGATCCTTTCTCTATGACTCAACTTGAGGTTTCCTAGTTTTCTTGGGTGTTTCTCAACATTCCAAGTAGGACCAGGTTGTAGAATATGTGTTCATAATGATGATATTCTTATATACAGATAGATCAGGCTGTCACACTGAAGAAATACATGTGACAACTGCAAAGCGCCACATGTGGGTAGAGTTCCTATTTGACCAGTAAATCTCAGAGGGCTATTAGGCAACCTGACAGCCAAAGTAATCGTGTCATAAAAAGGCTCCTCATTTACAGGTTTCATGCTTCTGTTTGACATGTCAGACTTTGATACACAGATAAGAACAGGGATTTCATGGTGCATTCAGTGGCACATCATAAAGTTTGAAATCTACATTGCATGGATCGACTTCATGATGCATTCAAGCACATGTCATAAATTCAGAAATCTGTCCTCAACTGTCCACAAAGGTTGGGGTATTCTTCCAATTGGCAACAACTTGGATTTAACCAGGCATTACATTGGATAATTAATGTAGTTGTTATTTAACCCTTTAATGATATGCAATTAATAGCTTCGTATTTCTGATACATCCATACATTTTCCAGAGAACATTAAGATTGGACAATTTCAGGATTGTTTGGACTCAATGGGTTTTATTTATTTAACCTTTATTTAACCGGGTAAGTTAGTTGAGAACTGATTGTTTCCAGTAACGACCTGGTGGTTGATAGAGTGGTTCAAGGACTATGAGACATCATAGACCTGAACTCCACTGAGAATCTTTGGGGTGTTCAGGAGAAGATTTTATGGAGTAACTTCCAGCATCAATACAAGACCTTAGCAAAAAAATGAATGCAACTATAGATGGAGGTCCATGTTGTGACCTTTATTGTGACATTGCATAAACATTTCATGGCATAAATGGTGCCACTGTTATTGTTTCTGCAACCAAAGCTAAAGGAGGCCTAACATAATATTGTGCAGAACTTTTTTGGATGGCCAGGTATGTATGCTAAAAATTAATACTGATCAATTTGAAATATAGTGTTGTATCCCCGAGCTCTAGGGTGTTGTATGTTGTGCAGATCAAAAACCCTTTAAGGCAAATTTTTGATTTACAATATTGGTCTTTTAATGGGTTTTATAAATATATAAATATGCAACTAGGGGATGACTCTTCACCACAACTTTTCGTCTTCATTTTCTCATATATTAGGCCTCAGTACGTCTGATATATCCAGTGAGTTCTAGATACTGTAGATTGAATTCACTGCAGAAAGAGTTTACATTAAATCTGTCTCAATAAGGACATTATTTTTAGTACAATGACACATTTAGTGAGCGTGACGTAACTCACAACCCACCGAAGGTTAATCCTCCTTTCTGGTGTCTTGCAGCACTCCTCTCGAGTACACCCTCTGTTTCCAAAAGTGGCCTTGGCCGTTAACCCTCCCCGGAACAAACACCGCTCTCATGTGGCGTTACCATCAAAGAAATAAAAATGCTAAATGGCTGATTGTACATGCATGTGACGTGCACCCTCATGAAGGACCTATGGTGTCAAGTCCCACTAGTGTCATCCATATAATTTTCCCCTCTATTGACTTTTATGTTGTGCTGCAAGGTTGGTCATCATGGGTGGAATATGTATGTATTCCAAATAAAGAAGCATGATTATGATAATGGTATGCTCCTGCTAAGGTAAACAGCTTCCTGGCCCCAGCAGAGGGGAAAATCACTGTGATGTTTTGACAGCCTATTTTTGACAATCTATTTCATGCGTTTAGCATTGGGCACGGTAGACATAAAACCTTTTAAGAAGCAGTTCTGCATTGGGATTTCCGGTGAGATTGTGTGATAGCAGAAATCTCGTTTTTTGGTGTTAGAAGCAATCCAGGGCTGGAGGACTACAAAAACATGATATTTACATAAATATTCAAACACATGAGCTCACATACACCCACGTATAAAAATTTAAAGCGCTGTTGCTGTGTATCACTTCAGCTGAACCCATTCTACTTCAGGCTGTGTGCATTCAACCTCAATTTGTTTCCGCAGATGCAAAGAACACCACACAATTGCATTAAAGCATACAGAGCAACCTAAAGCCTCATATCCCAAGGATCATCCCTTTCCAATTAGGGCCAATTAGGGCCCTTGTAAAAGGAAGTCTACCAGGGAAACGCAGTCCTCTTTGGTGTTATATTGCCTTTTCAACTCTTCTCATTGGTATGCCAGGCCAGAGTCAGAGAGAGGAAATGGGGACAAGAGGAAAGAGATAGAAAAAGCATAAAGAAAAGAAGTATAGATCAGGACCATAGCTGTGTTTTATGTGCATTTTGAGGCCGCATTAGGAAACATTGATGGAAAAACTTCCTGAGTTTCCCGTGGTTATTACCCTCACTTGAGGTGGGTTTTGCTTTTATCAAAAAAGTGCTAACATGCATAATGGGAGATGGAAAGGCATTTTCTGAATAAGGTCTGATTTAGCAAACATCTAACTCACATGGCTCATCAGCTGCTTCTGAAAAATAAGCAGTTTTAGGTTGGGCCAAAAAAACGGATCATCCGTTCAAAGCTGATTGTATCACCAGTTTACATACAACTACACTTGCTATGGCATGCAAAGGCGTACAGTTGCAGAAAAATTGATTAGATCATCAGAAGTCATCAAAAACAATGGTTAAATCAAGTACTAACTCCTGTGTGTATCATGTGACTAAAACAGAAAACATGGAATGATTAAAAGCACTGTTTTTGTCAGTACAATGCTATGATGTAAGAAGATATGTGATTTTGGTTATTATCAAGAAAACTATGAAAAATGGATAGATATCAGTTCTTAAATTAAACTCTTATGAGCTGTTGTTGTTATCAGTATATTTGTCCACACAAATTTATCTTTAGTTGTACCAGGCATTAAAATAAACAAAAAATTGAAAAAAAAACAGGGTGGTCAAATAAATTTTTCCGTGACTGTATATCTCAATGTCAGTGGTAACAGCAACACTAGGTCTTTGCATGATTGTAAGCAATGATAGTATTGTTGGTATGTTTAACATCCTTGTCAGGTATATTTGTAAATGACTGACGTAGAGATTCAAATTAATTATCCTCATGACTGTGCATTATTTTCATAGCCACCTCAGTTCTTTTTTTTTTAGTTTATTTTTCTTCAACAGTTCATGAAAATGTGCCTCATTAACATTTCCTTTTTCTTTTCTGTGACGAATGAAAAGGTCACTTGAGGTTAGACTATATAGACAGAACTTATGAGGGAGGACTTGCAGCCTGGAATAGATAAGAAAACAACAAGCACATACTGAGAAAGAGAATTGAATTGAGACTGAAGAATAAGAAAGCAGGCACATAACTATACATAATCTTCCTGCAGTTGCCAACAACCTGAGTCAATTGTTATCAGCTTCCTTGAATTTAATGTGACCCTTGGGGGTAGGGAGGCTGCCCATGCATTATAAATGCTGCCCATTGACTCCTGTTAGTAATCTTGTGCCTTTTCCGTCTTTGGTATGAAAAATCCCTGGCTGGCTGTGATTACTTAAGTGGTAATAGCTGCACAATATAATCCCCATTTGACAAATGCGAGGGTTTGTTTGTTATTCACACTTTGATGCAGTGATGCGCTGCTCCCTTTTACCTTCATCTTTTCACACTGTCAGTTTGAGTTAAAATGTATGCAGACTGCTCCTTCCTACAATACGAGACGCATAATAGTTACATTTGGTGAAAGTCATGGTATGTTATACTGGAAGTGCAGTTTACCTCAGGGGGGAAAAGAAAAATCTTTATGAATCCTGTTTTTTTTTCTGTCCCTGAAAGCAGCTCATTTGAAAGTCTGTATAATCTGTGAAATAGCTGCAAGACTGTAAGTAGTGGAATAACACTGCATACTTCACACAGAAGTGCTGAATATAGGTTGGCTCCACTTGTGAAAAGATGCCACCATTTCAGAACATTTTCTGTTCATTAGCCATATCTCTTTTGCCTTTGGCCTTGGCATTGCACAGGCCGGCTTGTCAGTTACAGTGTCACAACCACGGGGTCGTTTAATTTAAGGCCCTGCTCTGCCGATTAGGGCCTTTGTTGTGAGCAGCCGTGACTACTGTAACGCGGGTGTTTGGGTCAGCGATGGCCACAATAGCTTAGTTACTCTCGCTGACTTCCTCACTATTGCCGCTCCCACTCTTTCTCAGCACATTTTCCACTTGGCTGATAAAATAAGCCACTCTTTGATGAGCTTTCGGCAGGCCACGGCGCTGTGCCTCAGTAAATGCTTTTATAGGCACACCACAGGCTGTCGACTTGGATCAGTCATACAGCGGCTGCATGCGTACACTTCTTTCTCATATGTTCTTTTGTCTCCTCATGGTATGCTTTTACACGTGCAATGATTAACTGGTGCCGGAGCGGCTTGTTATTCTTCAAGAATGCCTTAAAACTACAAAAATCCATCTTTTCGCCCTGAGGCAGGTGGTTATTGTTAGTTCTGTCCTGCTTTCCTTCACTCAGTCAAATTTGCGCCCCAATACTTTTCATCTTGATTAGTTGTCTACCTTGAATCAGCATGGAGCTTGAGGCTGAGGCAACCAACAGCTGCAAAGCCAACACAGGCTTTGGAGAAGCAGATGGTGAGTGCAGCCAATCCAAAAAATAAGGAAAAAAACTATTTGGAGGATCATAGTGTTTATATATGTCATGTTTAGCCTTGCAGTTTTTTTCCTACTGCTTTCTTAATCAACTTGGCAGGCAGTTTATTCCATACCCTTTTTTGCTCAGGTGTGTAATTGATCATTCAAGCCGTAACATCATCTCAACCAACTTCTTTAGCGAACTGAGACAGAGAGGTCAACTTTGATGGCAGTGCTTGTCAACTGCTGGGTGGTAAATACAAAAGACAGCTACCTTTTTTTTCCTGCTGTTTTCATCCGCTTTCACTTTTTTTTTCCTTCAAGTAAGAAGAAGGTAGGGCTGCACGATTTAGGCCTTAAATAAAATCCAGATTTTTTTCTTTTAAATAACCTGATTTTTCGATTTCAATTTCAATTTTTTGGGTTACAGAGACAACAGAATTCATCAGAGGTACTCACAATCCATGGACGGGATGCTCGCTACCAGACTTTATGACTCATACAGACATACTAGTTGTATGTAGTTCTGTGATGGGCCCACAGAAGTTCTACCAATGTAAGTCAGTCATATGTGCGTGGACCAGATGAGTGATTATGAAGAGAATCATAGGCGTGCGTGAAGCACGGACAGCTGTGTGTCTGACACGGAACATCCGGGGCTTCCCGGTTCTGACCCGAAGCTCTGCTGCGTGCAGGACGCAGAGTCCAACTATGCAGGTCCATGATGCCATCACAGATTTAAGGTCTGTGTTGATTACATGGAATTTTGTGAAAGACCGCTGTCACAGTCAGGAGGGAGAGCCTACGGTAAACCGGAGGGCGGAGGCAGACGCGTGGAGACACGCGGCTCGGAGACACGAGAGATAAAATCAATCTGACGATTACCCTGTTTTAAAAATCTTCCTGATTAAAAAATTGGATTTTGATTCAAAATCGATTAATCATGCAGCCCTAGGGGAAGGGGAAAAAAAGACGGCGTGATTTTGATCAGGCATGGTCAGAAATGTGGTCCATTGTGCTTGTGATCGCACTCAATAGTCACATCAAGCACACTGTACTGCAATGAATCACTTCAAGGGTGTTAAATCATATTTGAGTCCAGGTTCATGGTAGTAAGACCTGAATAGGCGGCCTTTGTTATTTAGGAAACAATCCTTTCACCATGGGAACTGTGTAACACTGTGCAGGAGTTAATATGAAGAGGAAAAAGGCTAAAGGAAGAGTGTTTTAACAGAAATTAGTTCCTTCTAAAAATGTTTTTTTCAGTTCATAAAAGCTCAATATGTACCATTTTTATGTACCTTAGTGCGCATGTGAATTTTGTGTGGGAATCTCTTCTGTGTTAAGACTCTTTTAGGTAAGGAGCAAAATTAGTACGACAGGTGGATGACAAACTGATGACAATACCCTGTGATGAGGGCCAAGGGTAAAAACTGTCAAACACTGGAGCTTTAATGTCAGGTACATGTAAGCAAGCTGCCACAGTTAGCTAAGCTACGAGCAAACATAGTTGATTTATTGACATTATACTCTAAACAATTCCTATTTAATCAGTACAAAGTGCTGTAACTTCAAAATACTATAGAAAATATCCCTCCCATGCTTTGGTGAAGGTTATGTTGGAGTGTTTTTCGTGCCTGAAGCTAGTCATTAGTTGTTATTAGCTAATTCCATTTTAAGCTAACAACCGTCTCAGCTTTGTCCACAATAAAAGCCTCTACATTTATTGTTATGTAGAGCAGTGGTTCTCCAGTGGTCTTGCATTTAGACCTACATTTTACTATTGTCACGTCATAATTAACTTCTATAAAATTGTGGCAACCAAACAAAACAACTTAAAACTGCTACATGTTATTTCACAATCAACAATGATAAATGCAACAAAAAATGCTGTCACACATTCCATTATCATAGTGTAATACAAAAGCGCACAAATGGTGATAAAGTCAGATGTGCAGTGAATCAATATCTTAAAACACAAGGAAAATGAAAATAGACATAATTAAAATGCAATCAACCAGTAATTAAACCAGCAAGTAAGCAAACATAACAAATAGACTGACTATATGAAAAGTTAAAATAATTCCACTTAAAAAAAGGCTTGGCCCGTAAACACATGTTCAGTATAATTGTGATCTCTAATAATAAACACAGTGAACATCATGACAGCTCATAAAATTGTCTGTTTTCACTGTTTCTGTTTTAAAGTGCATGGTTAAGTGTGTGTCTCGGCTCTACTTTGAGTTGTGATCTTTTGCTTCTGTCATATCTCAGACTTTTTTTTTCAGTCCCATTTCATTGTCAGTGCTTGTAAATTCATATTTACCTCACTCTGGGTTATATATCTTGCCAAGGAACCCTTTTAAAGCCATAAAAAGCAATTACATACTTATTTTGTTTAAATTGCACTCTTTGCAATTGGAAGAAGTGGGCCATGACCCAGCCTGAATGCAAGTACTCATGTCAGATATTCAGTGAAAATCCTTATGCTTTCTCCATGTTCTTTAATGCCACTTTTCTGCTCTTCTTCAATATAAATTCACACAAACACACTAGCATGCATATATTTTACACATTGAACCATTAAATAATCTCTAAAAGGTTGTTTTTTTTCCTCCAGGTACTGGTTACATATGACAGTGGTGGCCCATCTGCAGAGAAAATCAGTTCATTATTTGCTCATAATGGCAACAACGCAAACATAAAACCGTCCTGCACGGATATGCTTTCATTATTGACATAAATAAGTCGCAATCTCACAGGATATTGTGATGGGTCATCTCTGTTCAGCGCTAAAGTAGAACGGCGTATCTTTGGAATGAATGTCCGAGTAGTAATGGTACATGATTGCCTTGAGTGCTTGGAACTGCCTGGTGTAAATTTCTCTGGTCCAAACCCCTTTGAAGATATTTTGGAAGCTTCATTTTCCGACTACTGCCAGCACTTTAACATGAGTGATTATAAGAGCAGGTTTGGATTTGGCTCTGCTAGTGTCTGTTCAATGAAGAAGACCAGGGGAAGGAGAAGAGCTGCTTACAGATATCTTTAAAGATTTGTACAGCTGCTTTAATGACAATAAATAGCATCTGAATACAGAAAAAATGCTCCAGTGTAAGCAGCTGATAGAAGCCAGCTTCAGCCCATTAAACTGTCTGCAATGTAATTTTTATTTTCTGTTATTTTCTGTGAACCCGGGCCCTCTCCTTTTTTCGTGCAACAGTTTGTGGTCACGATTGTTGAAATATGGTGTGATTGTGTTGCTTTCCAAACACTCCCAGGCCTGCTAAATGACTGGCAGATGCTCTGTTGACCGAACCAGCTCAGAGGTTCATATAAATTGACCTATGGCATCTGCTTTCTCAGCCAAAAGTCTCAGATTTGATCAGACATGATGAACAGCAGATTCGACGAAGCACGGCCTTTAGCTCTTGTTCGGACGCCAGTTTGAAGCGGCTGTTGCGCCCAGACATTCAGAAGTTTTGGCATTACATTTGAGATTGTTTTCTTCTTTTGTAGCATCTCCGCACAAAAAATACTGAACCGTTTTACTCGTCTTGATCAGTGATGCACATGCACGGGATCAAAACTGATGATAATTGCAACGATTTTCTTCCTCAACCGGGTCTGTTCTCGACCCAACACTTAATTTTCCAAGAATGCACCAGCACTTCTTAAATATATTTTGACATGTGACAGAAACCTAATTGCGATGCCTTCAGGCACGAAAACACAACCCAAACAGGTTGTATTTTTAAGTCTTCAGTTCTGTCTAAGGCAGTATCTGCCTAATTTGCATAGTAAACACAGTACTAATGAGTCCTTTTTAATTTCGGCTTATTATTCAACACCCTAACCTGCTATAGACATCTCATTTTCCAAAGCTTTGGTGCTCATCACTTTTATGATTGCAGGTGAAATTTAATTAGAAATCATGCAAGGATAGTTTGCATCACAATAATGGCACATTCAAAGAGGGAATAAGGTGACAAGTTTCTCCAAGACTGAAGGTGAAAAAGAATTTCTGAATGGAATTTAGATTTACCTCTGAGAAACTGTTTATGTGGCTCATTAATTCAGCCATAATTAAACCGAACCACTTCGCTTGTGTACAGTGATATCGACTGAACAGAGGTTTTACACTTGGTAATTTGTGAAAAATATCACGAGACGAGTGACGCGAGCGCTGAACGAGAGAGTGGCGGAGGTAGGAGATGGATTGACGGCGAAGGTGAAGAGGCAGAGAGACGAGAGCAAATGTGCATGAGAGGGAAACGAGACCGTGTTAAAGGTGACTGGGGGAGGCAGTCATCAAAATGCTAATGTTGTATGGGATATTTACTGCAGAGTGTTAATGCAGTTTAAAACAGGCTCTTTGTCCTGGAGCCCATCACCAAGCCCCTGTTGGGCCTTAATAAATCAGCCATTAAAAGCTGATGTGACCTGAATAGCGCTTCATACAGCGCCTCTGTCACCAGTGCAGAACTAGACAACAGCTGAAAAATTTATGAAGATGCCTCTTAATAGTGGCCAACCCAGAAGAGAGTCAGTCCCAGAAGTTTGCGTGTGATGCGACAATAAGAAACTAATGCATTTTGAATTGAAAACCAGCCATTTTCAAGTTATAGATCCTCTAGCATGTTGGCAGACATTAATAGGGATACAATGGCACTTTCAGAATGTAAGATCAACTTATTTTCCAATTTCTAAGTCACTTGTCTAAAAGCCATCACACACCTGAAAGTACAAACCAAGGTTCATGTTTTCGTTGCATTGTATACATTCAGACCAGTTTTGGTGTCACATTGCAATGTTGGGAGTGCACAAAAGAACGTTGCATTACATACCGACAGCCCGCCGTCATCACTTAGTGACCTGTCTGTCTTGTTTGGTTTTTAGACATTTGTGCATCCAACATCAACATGTCATCAGTTAGACATTTAGCCTTTTCCATTTCAGTTGAGCTAATTAATTTGTAATTTTTTTTCAGACATTTATACTGGATTAAAGCTCCATTTTATATTCAGACTAAAATTTAGCCGCCTCAGATGAAAGTTTCCAAAGTCAGTGCTTAAAAAAGCTGTTGTTTGTTACAAAATAATCAGGCAAATAAACAATGTATTTACTGAAAAGTGAATTTGCTGCTCACGTTGGCTTTGTGAAGCACTTTGGGCACCTGCCATGAAAGTGTGGAAAAGCTCTATTTAACTTCTGACCATTTACAATTTGTACACGTGAATTTTGGTAGCCAGTTTTGTTGACATTAGCTAGCTCTGTTTCTAACTAAAATTGGAGCAGAAAAGAGGGTATGGAAAAATTTAAGAGCAAACTTGAGGATTTTTGCCCCCTGTCACTGTCATTAGCAAAGTTTCCTTCTTAAAATCATGGCCTAAGTAATCATTTTCAGGTTTTTCTAACAACAAAACATCATGCATATGTAATTTAGATTTTTTCTGTTTTTCAAAGAACATAAATTCTGACTTGAGGCGTTATCTTAAAAAGGCAATGATATTGAACCTGTAAATATCACATAAACATCATCAAGTGGAATTATTTCACTGCAGTTTCTTTACTGTAGAGTCTGTAGATGCATTGTTGTGCTCGTGTCCTTGAAGCTAACCAACCCAAACAGACTGTGCTTTTCATCAGGATGACCTTAAGTAACACCGCCGCTAAAACCACCTGCCTTCCAGACTCTGACTAACTTCCTAACCAGTGTTATCTCTCTGTTTTCTTCCAGGACACAACATGGTTACACTATCTGGAATGTGATACGCAGGATTTCTCAGTAGATCATTCACAAAGCGCATTCCTTCGCCTGCCCAGGTACTGTACAGTTTCCTCACCATTTCCGAAGACATCAGACTTGACAAACCAAGCTGAAAATGTCTCATTACAAGTCATGAATAGGCAATAGATCCCAGATTAAGTGCACAAGTGGTTCACCATAACACAGTGCAGTAATGAAGAGAATTCATATGGGCCACTTGAGCTTGTTCTTTGTGTGCGATGGGATGTTTATGAAAATGATTCACGATAGGTACTCGTCGTCATATACAAATCTGTGGGACATCGGTGGTAGGCCTTTAATTTCTGCCACCAGCGACATGGAGGGCTTTTTGGTTGGTATACATATCTATCGGGTGTGTTTGGATTTCATTCCCTGATGCAAATGATGTTTTCACTGTAATCATGCAAAAGCGCAGCTGGCTTCCATTTCTCAACGCCTGGAGTCTCTGTGCATCCGCCCCCTCCGCCGCCAAAACCTTCACGCTCCGAGCTCGTCCCCCTCTCCCTGTCTGTTTGTCATTGTTGTCTTCTACAACGCCGTGTTTGCTCTCCGCTTCTCGCACTTATCTTCTTTCTCCCTCTCTGCGCTCACTCTGTCATGCCAGCTAAGGCTAAAGTCCTCGTCGATGCGCACATACACAACAGCCAATCCTCCGCCAACGCTCTCCACACCGACTGGAACCGCTAGCCCCGACGCCTCCTGTGACGAGCCTGGATTGAATTCAATTAGGGAGATTGTTTGCCCTTCAGAGTTTACCGGCGGGCTCAGTCGGTCCACCCGCCGCCATCCCCTCCTCACGTATACAAACACATGCTGCTACATCCATCTCCCCTGTTTCCCCTCCATCCTGCCCCTCCTTTCCTCTTCTCCTAACAACATCCTTACGGCAGAGCCTATTTTTCAACGTGCACATTGTTTACATTGCTCCCCCCATCGGTGTTTTCACATTATTTTACGACCTCATATTCAACACGAACAAAACAGGAAAATACAAGAGAATGCATCATGCCACCTTTTTTGATGAGGCCACAAATTCTCCATACTACTTATCTTGCTGATTTCAGAAGATAACGACATTTAAGATCAGGCTCTGAGAAACGCACCCCAGGATAATCCAGATTGTCTGAATTAATTTGCAGTATCTCCAGTCGTAAAGAAAGGACAATAAAGGTTGCTGACACAGGCGTAATGGTCACGTTAGTTGCAAGGTGAAAATAGAATTGTGCCGTTATTTGAATAACATTGGGAGCAGCGGGCGGTTGTTATTCGCAGTGCTGGCTTTTGCTTTTTCCGATATGAAGTGTAAATGTGGCGCAGACACAATGACCTCGGCCTCTGTTCTGTTTAAGAACACACAGCGGCGACTGGCCCTGCGACCTGCTGCTTTAACTCAAGATGTCACGCTGTGTGACCGTGGACTGGAGCTTCTCAGGAGTCACGTAGTGAATGAGTGCTGAAAGATGTCAAATGAATTAAAAGCTTGGGATCGCAGCGATGATAAATATCCTAATGCCCCCCGACATGGAATTACGCCCCTCATTTGATGCACCTTCTTTTGCCTAATTTGTGGTCACTTTGGATGACGTCTAATTTAGGTCAGCAAGATCTGTTGTGGGGAGGGGGGGGGGCTAAGGATTGGAAGAGGCTTGGTTTGTGATTGTAAAACATAACAACTGGTCACACATAGTGTACTTACAGAGAATTGATGATGTTTAAGAGCATATTAAGATTCAACATCTGTCAGATGAATTATATTGGGATGTGCCAACTGCAAAACTCTTGGCCAATTCCGATACCAACACCAATGTTACTTTAAATTTCTGTACATTCATTCATTCATTCATTTTCTGAACCTGCTTTGCATTGTGTTTATTTATCCTGCCCTTAAAGCAGCATATGATGTTGGTCACCAATTTTTCATGAAATCTGTAAAATCCTAGTGATAGCCTAAGTATCACAAATCCGTTATTTTTTCTACAATTATGCACCTGAATCATTCGCTTCATCGTGAACAACTCCAAAAGTGACCACATTTTAAGCAGTCCATTTGTTTACTTACCAAACTGATATGTCACTGTCACATTATCTTTGAATGAATACATATTCAAGCCTATATTTTTATGTGTATATATGTATATATATGTATTTTAAACATAGAACAGTGCAACTTACTGATGTTATTGATAATAAAAGATTAGTCAGCCTTAATATGGGAGCTACCTTGTCATGTAGATATACTCCTGTTTCACTGATCATCTGGCGTTCAGCGAGAGCAGCCACTATGAAGATGTCCATGTCTTATAGAGGATCTGTTAAACATCATTGAGTTTTTAACCTTTTCATGCATCAATTATGAGAAAAACCAGTTGTGTAAAGATTGTTTTTATTATTTAAAACTGTGTTGTCGTTGAAATCCATTTTTATGTATTAATTTTTTGTCAAACTCCAGTTTTTAATTATTTAAGTTATGTTTTTAACATTGAAAATAGTGGATGTAACACAAGAATCACTGGTAGTTGCTGTACATTTACCAGTTCTAGTTCCCAAAAATGTCCTCTGTTGTATTAGTCCTTTTCTTCACTAAGGAATATCATAAGAACACTTATCAATTTCCTTAGAGGTCAGAACAAACCAGTCTAAATTAACTGAAAAAGGATATTAGAGGAATATATATGCATTTGTTTAGTTCTCAAATCTCTGTCTCTAATAAATGACTAGACATTAGTTCAGATCAACTCAAAATATTACCATCACCTAATAAATTAGAAGATTTGAACATAAATGATGTGAAAATGAATGTATTTCTATCGGAGTAAATTTGACCCATTGGCTGTTGTAGATACAAATGTCTATTTTTTTTTTATTTTTTTTTTTTTAATCTAAGATTAATGTTGACTAACAGTGAATCCTAAAGATTTGACGAATACTTGTTCTAGTGTTAAAGGCTGATATAATAATATTTTGGACTTCTTTGAAGAAGCCAACAATCCATTATTGGCCAATGTTATCCCCTCCCTTTAACTCTGTAACAATCAATACAAATCTATAGGAGTAAATCTGTCCCAGTGGCAGTTGTAGGTATTCAAGTCCATATTTTTTTAACAGTGCATGTATCTGGACTGTGTTTACCAATAGAGGATGTAAAACAACACAATTTAAGGAAAAGTGGAAAACTAGGATGACCTGTGAAGGACTCTAGTGTTAAAGACTGATATAATAATGACAATATGGACATTTAAAAAGTTGAAAATTGATTATTAGCAGATATCATCACTTCCCCTTTGTAAAAACTGTGTGAAAATCAATACCTTTCTATGACCCCACATAGCTTTTATAGCAATAAATCCTCATATTTTAAATCTGGGTTGTTGATGAATGTATTTAATAATATACCAGGAAATGCCAAACACCGGAGTGCATGATTATTTTATTAAAATAGCAATACACAAGTGACAAAAACTGACTGATTGGTGACTTTAAGGCTGATGTAATAACAATAGTTTGGACTTTGAAAAAGCCATAAATAATTAATTAGGGATCTCCCGCTGAACATCTAAGCAAAAGTATTCAATCGATAAACTTGGAATTGAACAACAGTCAGACAGTAAGTATCTAGGTCAAACCAGTTTTTATCTTTGTGAGCTATTATTGAGGATTTCCTCTTAGAAGCTTTACAACTCATTGTAACTTTAAATCCTCTGCCAACTGTAGGCGGACTATAACATAATACCTAATGTTTTAATAATTCTTCAGATGAAAGGTTCAATAAAAACAACAGAATTAAGAAAATCCCTATCCTTGGTATCTAAACACCAGTTAAACACACAGACTTTTGAGCTTCTCAGAGATTATGAACCCACACACACACACACACACACACCCTCTTGTAGTGCTTTGCATACCCACCGTGGTTGCCCATAGTGTCAGCCATTCAAGTGTGTCTGACCATAATGACGAGTGATGACATTCGCCCTGCCAGGGTTTGGTTCTGTTATCTTAAAACCCCGCCGTTTGTTTTCATAGTGTGAACCTGGCCGGACAAATCAAGATGATGCAAAACAGGTCATTTGAATGTGAAGGGTAGTTAAGTCCTTTCGGTCGATGTCAGCAGTGTTCCCGGGTTCGGATTCTCTCCAGAGGTAGTTGACTTTGCAGGCCTTTGTTGCCGTGCCCTGTTACTTGGGCAACAACAGCCGGCATCGAAGCAGGCTGCCTCAAGGATACCAGGCAGAGCATCAAAACCCTCTAAATGACCAAATTATTTAAAAGGCACACATTGGTTTATGTAGTGCACCGCTGATAATGACAAATTTGTTGACCCTCCTTGCAAATTGCCGTTGTCTTGACAACAGCAACCTGCTGGAAATACATTTGTTCAGACATGTTTGTGGTCATTTAGTCCCAATTGGCACTTCTGCAGCTGCATGAAAATGTCACTGAGTCATCTCATCTTTACACGGAGAGGACATTAAAGGTGCAGAAATATGTTGGATGTGAAGTTTGTGGCTCTGACTTTCACGAGTCTTGGCTGAAGGAATGAACATGGACATTTTTGAGCATAAAAAAAGACAGATATTGGAATTTCTATTCTTTTTTTGTTACATTTTGCAAGATAGACCACTTGATTGAATGACTGTAGAGTGCAGTTGTGCAATTCTTCCTTTTGACAGGTTTTATTTTGCACATTAAGGTAGATTAATCACACAATTTGTTGTGATTAATCGCAATGAAGACCTTTATTCTTGTTTAACCCAATAATAAATGTAAAGCACATCAATGCAAAGAAAGTCTTTGAACAACAGATCTTTAGCAAAACCTTGAAGCCATCAAAACTGACTTCAACTCAAATGGCATATTTATTATATAATCCAGTAGAAATGAAAAAAACCCCAAAACATCTGGGCTGCATGTAAAGGGACTTTTTAATTCAAAAACCACCAAGGTCATTAAAATTAATTAAATTAAGAGAGAGCAAGCAGAAATTCTGCTGAGCGTTCAGTATTCTGGATCTTTTAGACTCCACAAAAAAACAGCCTCCTCTTTTACGTTCAGCTATTTATGAAGACAGAACATCAGACAAACAGAAATAGAAGTGAAATCTGTGCCGTAAACTGTCAAACCAATATAGAAATGCTAAATATTTTATTTAGAACTTTACATCCAAACATTTGTTTCCTGCCGTCTGGTTTACCACATCATACAAGTGCAAGGCAGCTGTAAATGTAATTATTCACAGGACTTGTTGTTGTATTTATCTCCGTATCGTGTCATGCATGATCAGCATGTGTGTCCGTCTCAGCTGCAGTGCACACGCTGTCATTTTGCTGAATATGGTGTCTGCTGATGCATTTCTGGACATGTCCACCCCCTCGCCAAAGAATATTCATGTCCTCAGTGGTCCAGTGTGGCTTTCATAATCTGAGTTATTATTATAAGGCATTGCCCATAGACCCCACACTGTAAAATATAACACATTGTTTCAACTTAAAATTATGAGTGGAAGGGCTGCCTTAAATTTTTACGTTTCCATTTCTTCACAGATCACTATCTCTAGCAAAATGAAGACATTATTGAAATTGTAGTATGTAGTAGGGCTGGGTATCATGGCCAATTTCTTTAATTCATTAGATTTTGATTCATAAAGTTCTGAATTGATTAATCACGTTCCATTCTATATAATTTGATCAGATATCAATTCGATTCAGTATAATTGATTGATTCAGATTCATTTAGTGATACCAAGGTACAATTTTGCTGGCAGTGCCTCTGTGTTGGTGATACCCACTTCAGATACTTGCGGTCCCACTCTGAAAAATCTATCCGATTCACTATTCCGATTCACCTGATCATGCAAAATTTAAATAAAATTGTTTCAAAATTGATCAAACAGCCGTAGTATTCAGTATGCTGCCAAAATGGGATGATAAAGGGCTTAACGCCGCCCACTCTCCTAAATGGCCACTCTGGTTGAGTCAACAGAATTTATTGTTAGTTACACAAAGATTTTCAAGTTAAATAAGTGCACAAAATTTACAAAGTTAGTTAGACAAGGATTTATGTTGTCACAAGTCAAGTAATCAGTTGTTATTCTAACACAGACTAATATGTTATCATGATTCAATTTTACAGTGCTTTCTTATACAGTACTGTTGGTATTAGCTTGTTAATGTTGAGGTTGTAAGATTTTTGCTTTGTTTTTCGCTGATATCATGGATGTAACCTGTTGCCGATCATTCCTGCATGAAATAAACTCCAACACAGGCTTCACGAAGGCACCTGAGAATGAGGTTTTTTTTTTTTTTTTTACATATTGACCCTTTAACTTTCCCTCTACTTTTGTGCTTTTGTAAGTATTTGCAGTCTTCCTCCCTACCAGTCTTGGTGACACAATAACACACTGTCATTTGCTGTCAAGAGCTACCTCAGCTGTCCCAGAAGGCACTGCGGGTGAACGTTTCACCTGGCTTGATTGCTAGACATAAGAGTCTTTTTGACAACAGTGGCCCCCGAGTCTGACAGAGAGAACGGTAAATTTGGATGAGGCTATTTCGGTACGAGAAGGGGTTACTGGGATGTTAGCACAAGTGTGTTGCCGTTCTCCTGATACCTGCCCTGACAATTCTGGTGTCTTAATAAAACAACACCCCTGACAGTGAACTCACACTCGGTGCCTCTCTAGATCATGTTGTTACCACTCCCACATCCCTCTCCTCGCCGTGTCCATTTATGTTAATGAAAATGAACAGGGTGATCTGTTGATGACGATTACATTCAGGCACCGCTTCCACCTCTGGGGCTACGCTGATATGATCTGACACGACAAAAAGTCTCCAAAGCAGCAATGACTCTAATATGAAACACACTGATGTTATTGGCGCTTCAAAGAGGCCCTTGGTTAAAGAAAAAGCTGATAGAGGAGTCAGTACATGCTGCTGTCGTGGAAGCTACAGCTGGGTGACAAGATAATGGTAATCATATTATATTTATTGAAGTATACAGTTGACGTTTGGCTTCAGGGTTTAGTTTTTCCACATTCTCAGCAAAAACGCTACATTTTTGTTTGTTTTTTAGCTTTATTTTACACATTTTAAACATTTTGTCATTGTGCTTTGGAATTTTCTACACTTTTATTAGTGATACAGTTAACAAGACAAGATAAATCAAGCAAATAAACAAATAAAAAAATACTGACAAACAACAACAGTGACAACATCTTATTACAATTAAAAATATAATAAAAAGCAATGAAAAAAATATAGATTGATTAGGAGCAGTAGGAAAAAAGGGAAGGGGTGAGAGTGAATGAAAGTGAGAAAGAAAGAGAGGGGTGTATGAGAAGGCAAAAAATATTATAATGATAATGGCAACAGGGTTCTAGCTAGGATTTTATTTTAGTGTAGCGGCAGTCGAGGGAGGGGGGGGCGGGGGGGTGTAGCGGTAATCCGTTCCAGACCCGTCGTCGCATAATGCTACGTACGCTACGCCGGTTGCGTAGCCTGCAACATCCGGTTGCGGGCTAATGGCACGGG
>JAPTGZ010000011.1:17814038-17838100 GCA_029814645.1 Fowleria isostigma
AAACGCCAAAAAATGTGTCCTACATGGTTGACGGAAGGACAATATTGATACACACTGTTACGATCTATTTATAATTAGCGTGTCAGTCCTAAACTTTCGTGTCGGGGACAAATTATAGCGTAACGGGCCGACACGCAACTTTGCGCTAGCGAGAACCCTGGGCAATAAAGAACACAACAATATATAGTAATAATACTATTAGTCTAATTTGCTAGTATTGCTGTGGTGGCGGTAGCAGTAGAGGCAGCAACACTAACAGCAAAAATAGGTTAAATAATTAAATATTTATTATAATTTATATCAATTCCTATCAGTTTGAGTTTATATTAATTAATTAAAATTGAATTCAGATGGCTATGGGGTTGAATGTTCTACATTTATCTCTTAGAAGTCTGTTATTTCTTATGTTCTGGCTATAAATAAGAAATTCAAATCGAGTATTAGCATATTTTTAAAATGTTGGTGTCGATGACTGAAAAGATTGTACAAATTACTCTTATTATCTGTACTTTAACTAAAAGAAAAAGGCACAAAATCAGCATAAAAGTGGCTAAATCATTGAATATAGGTGTGCTCCTGTCTGGACAAAAAAAAAAAAAAAAGACAAAAAAACTGTTACCTGGAGCAGTGATGCTGATTCCAAATCTGAATTTAGAATTCCAGTATGTTAGCATTTTGGGTTTGAACATGTAAAAAAAAAAAAAAAGAAAGCAAAACCCAAAAATCCTGAATTTTTAATCTTGTGGCAGTGACTTCCACATCCTGATTGTAACGTGTGCCAAACTATTCAAATGTATTGATATGAATAGAAGTATGAAATGTGAGAGTCCATCAGTTTGGATCAGAATTGTCCAGAGTGTTTCATTCACTGTCTCTTGTTCTTGTGGTTATCACTTTCCTGTAATCACCATCCCATTTGAGTTGAAGCCCCTTGGTAGCTGGTTTCCATTTCGCACAGAAATATGTGTATATAAAATCATTCATCTGCTCATTGTGTGCATCACTCAGAGGTGATGGTGGAGGAATATAATCAAGGTGTGAGTAGACGGAAATAATTCTGATTGTGCAGCCCATCTGTTCTTGTGTTTTTATAAGATCTTTAACTAGTGCTCTGGTGTTCTATGGTTGAACAGAAAATGCCGCACCACTTCAACAAATGAATCCCAGTCTGTTAATTCTACAGAGTTGAGCCTCGATGGGAATACAGGATCAACGACCAGTTCTCCAATCTGGGTTTCTAATAAAAACTCCACCTTTTAGCTTTGCATCACTTTGGACTGCACTGAGTTTGAATGGATTGAACTCAACACTGGCATGTTGTGGTGATAATGCTACAACCCAGGTTCCCAGTTTGGGATTAATAAAGTACTTCTATTCTATTCTATTCTATTCTATTCTATTCTATTCTATTCTATTCTATTCTATTCTATTCGTTAGTTCAAATCCTGATGGGATGGAGACATTCTGATTTGTAATCATTGTACCTGTTTTGGCTAAAATCTTTTTTTTTTTTTTTTCTTGATAGAAAACTCATCAACTAGTGAAATTATCTTCAGCTTTCACTCAGGGCCAAAAGAGATCATTTACTCTGTGAAGAATTAATTATTTGGCAATTATCATGAGTGATTGATTGATAAGAACAGTTTTTTTTTTAATCATGATACCAAATTGAATGCAGGTGGAAGCTTTTTACACCATTTTTATGCAAATGTACAGACTAGATAGATGGATAGATAGATAGATCTTAAACTGTAGTGCAGCATGCCAGACAGCAAAAATAGAACATAAGATCAACAATAAAATACAAGAGCAAACACACTATGCTTAATAAATTAGAAGTATAAAAAAATAGAAGTGAAAGAGAAACAGTAAGGTACAACAAAAATGTACAAATGCAGTGTTGTAATGTAATGTACAAAGTAAAATGGAATTGTTCAGTAATATAGACAGTAAAGTGCACGGTGGAAATATAATAAATCCATGTATAAGCCTTGATTCACTTGTGTTTTCTGCATTTTCAGCCCCATGCTAAACACTGAAAATGTGCAGGCCTAGCGCTTAAATGGGTCGACTGTCTCCTGGATGTCAAAAGCGTAAATGTTCCCGGTCCAGAGAGATATCCACTGAACTTGAACAGTTTTCCTCCACGGTTCTTGTAACATTGAGTCTCCCTTGAACTCGTGCTGCTCCCTGTCCAAAGCTCCGGCTCGGCTAAGGTGTGCGACTCTAATCAGCTCTGTTTGATGTGGAGGCGGCGGTCTTTACGGACCAGCCAGGATCTCTCAGGACATTAAGGGGAGAGGAGAGCGAGAAGAGGAAGAGATTACCGCCGGTCTTTTTATAGAGGATCACTCCATCTTGTCCTTTTTAGCTCACTCATTAGTTTTCACTTTGGGCCCCAAGAGGGTGATTCTGGCGTTTTGTCTCTCACCAGGACCAAGGCCACTTTCTTCCCTTTGGCTGTGAAACCTGTCCGACTGTCGGTTTACCAAATATAATTCCCCAGCCTTTCTGTCATTATCAAGTCACAGTCAAAAGGCGCTTGTGTGGTCAGAGCTACTCCCATTTTGGCAGGTGCGGAAAAAGGGAAAAAAAAAAAAAAAGCCCGGGGAGAGGAAAGTGAGACAGATGAATAATGATTGCACACGCTTTCCTTTGTTGGCAGCCGAGTAGATGACATGCCTTTTCTTCATTTTCTTTCCCCAATTCCCTCCATTTCCTGCTTCCCTTTGGCGAGTACCTGTGAAACCAGACGTCCCTCTGTGCCCGTCAAAAAATAACCAACACTCTGCCAATCTGCAGGCTACTGTCAGGGGAGTTCAGCGCCTGACAACTGGTGTACACACTAAGGTAATCAGAAGTTGTCAAATCTGAAGTGTCCTCTGCTGTGACTGAGCGCGCTCAGTTCGCCCGGCCAACGTCAGAGCCTTGGCTGCAGCGTAGGTGTACTAATGGGCTCTTTATCAACAGGGATCATTAAATAATGTCCTGCAGCCGTGTATTTGCCAACAAAATTGTTATTTAGCAGAGAAAAATGGAGACACAGATGGATAATAGGAGCTTGTTGCCTCTGCCAGCCTACTAGCTAACCTAGTTGTATGATGTGATGGAGCGCTTTCATAGACTTTCATGACCTCTCGTGATTATACATTATTTCCAAGAGCACTGAGTCTTTTTTTTTTTTTTTTTTGTCAAAGGGCAAAAACATATTAGTTCATATGTCTGTTTGTCTGTATGTGCGTTAGTGGTCACATTTTATTCAAGACTGATATCAAACCACAACCAAATGATTCATCCAATTCTCTAGTCAACCTGAACTTTTTTTTCCAATAGTTGACAAAGTACAGCTGAGATATAGGCCAAAGTTCAAAAATAGACATCCCGCCATAACTTCTGTCAAAATCATGCATCAACTTCAAACCAAAGCCAAATTGTGCATTATGCCATTCTGTATCCAGTGATATGCATCATGACATCAAAAGGGTCACGCCCTCGTTAGCACCTTGGAGTAAATATCAGAGGGTCAGTAAACTCAGTTTTATGATATTTCACATGGCTGTAATATTAATAACATTTCATTCGATCAAACCAACATTTAACATGTAACGTCTGTCAAAGTCCCTTTTCATATGATACATTTCACAACTCTAGGTGGTGTGACTTCTGGTTACTATGATAATGTATATAACATTTGTTCATTGTTAATAACTTCCCTCCTGCTCATTGTAACGATTTCAACCTAATGCCAAATTATTATAAATTCAATTGTCTATCCAGTACCTATCTCATTTGTCACGTAGATTTGAGTTATTTTCATCTAAAGTGACATGGGCTCAAGCGTCTAATTTACATATTCACAAAACAGCTTCTATGTGTTGAACTAAGATGGATATAGACTAACTTTGTCAGATATGGTCTTTCATTTGGTACCAATTTTGTAAATGTTCGATCACTGTGAATGGCCAAACTCAAGGTCATGATTTTCAAAATACCCAATTTTTGACCATAACTTTCTCAGTTTTGCAGAAAAAGAACGAGTATCAAATTATAAAGCATAAAAATATGGAAAACATAGAAAATATAGGAAACATTGGAAACATAAAAAATATAGATAATACAAATAATATAGAAAATATAGAAAGCATAAATAATATAGAACATATAGAAAACATAGAAAATATGGAAAACATGAAAAATATGGATAATATGGAAAATATCAGCCAATGTTGTCTGTTAAAGGCCTCTGGCAAATGCACAGCCTGACAGTTTCATTATTTTGTTTTTTTTTTGTGAAATTCCCATGTGGTGTTTATGGAAATTGAATTTACATATTTGTCATCCATATGCATCGCTCACTCCACAGCCTGTCGTATATAAAAAAAAAAAAAAAAAAAAAAAAAAAAAAAACGCAACTGGAGATATTATTGATTTGCATCTGTTTATCTGGGATGAGAGCGAGCACCTCGAGGATCCCGAAGGTGCCATCACATCCGTCTGTCCTTTTTTACGGTCGCTTTAAACCGGAGACAGGGGCTGCAATCTGTCCCCCGCCCCCCTCCCTCGAGTTTTATTTACAGCCCCCGCCTTGCAATAAAGGCTAAAATTTATGACTTACTTTTTAATTAGAAATAATGTCTTGTAGCGTTTAAGTGATGGATGGTTTAATCAATATATAGACTGCGGCAGGGCCTATGATGAACGTCACTATTGACAACCTGCAGAGTAGCCTAACTTAACACTTTGTCTTTCAAAGAAATATGTAGTGTTTTGTTTGGTATGGAAACGGTACACCGGACCTTTCATTCTTTCTCCTTCTATTTTACTGTCTCCTCCTACTCTGTCAACACTTCTCTCAATAGACAATGTTTTTTCCAGAATGAATCAAGCTCTTTTGTCACACTGTATTAGGCAATTATTTTACCTCGGTGAAACCCTATTGTGTTATGTGCCACATTTGCTGGGCTTTAAATAAAATAAGTGCTGAAGGTAGGTTCCGGTGAATGGGAACCGACAAACCAGGGGCACCGCACTTCTCGAAAAGGTAGAGATTTTTTTAATGGGTAAAGGGATTTATTTCTGTTTTTTTTCCTCAGGTTGAGTGGGGGGGTAGACAGCAGAAAGGATTTTCAAGTAGAATAATTAAATCGGAATCAAGTCAATGGGATTTGTTTCCTGGCGCTGTGGATGATTGCGTAATATACAACAGGAATGGAATTATGGCACTCGACAACTGAAGTTCAATTTTGTCACTTGTGGCTTTTTGTGAAGTACTTGCACAGCGCCACGCTTTTCATTTACCATACGAAGGCAAACAGCGATACCGACTTTATTAAACGTGACTGAAAAAGAACAACATACTCAGTAGAGGGTTTTAAAGTTGCAATGGCAGACTGTGCAGGGTTTTAAGAAGTGGAGGGCTGCTACTAGGCACTTTTTGCAACTTAGAAAATGACGTAACCCTTCTAAGACTGCTATTATAACAGGCCGTCTATTTGTCCTCATGTTGTCTTTGCAATACAAGTGTTAGAAAATTACTTTTTTTTGCTGATTCTTTTGCACCTTTGTTTTCAGGAGGAACTTAACTTTCAGTGTCTGGCCATTAATTGTCATTATTACAAATAATAAATGCTTAAAACAATGTGTTTTAGTTAAGAAGAAGAAGAAAACGAGCTTGAAGTTTTTAGCATATTTATTATCAGAGACAAGTGTAAATGTCCATAACAAGACTTGTTGAGATTGTAGAAATAAACATTCAGCATTTTACTTCTGCTTTTTTGTTTGGAAGACTAAGTATTCATATTATTGCATCATATTTTTGTTAGTTCCTGGTGATTTTTAGCCTACTTGTAACTGAGTCCCATATTGCTGCTGTAAAATATAATGTCGGAAAAGATCTCAGCTTTTCTAATTTTTTTGGATAGCGTGAACGATTCAGGAGTTACATTAATTTGAATTTGTGTACTTGGTTTCTCTAAATATTTCCAACAGTGATCAATTTCAATGAAGTCTGTAGTTTTGTCCAATGGATTGTATCGCTTGTTAATCGTGTCATGTTGCTAACATTACTCGTAGTTATTTTATGAGAAGGAAATTACACAACATTTATATGCGGTTCGGAAAAAAATATTAGACCATCAAATGTCAACAAAGAGAGAAAATAAATATTAATAAATAAAAGATACAAATAAAAATAAACAATAAGAAATAGAACAAAAGAGAGCATGTTATATGCACAAGTCTGCACAAGATTCGCACAAGAAAATCTGCGGATAGAGCGATACTACCAGATCCATACATGAAGAATATGCATTTGAGAACAAAAGGGCAATGGAGACAATTAGTCTTGTAGATGTTGAATACAAACTATACCGAGTGGATTATACAGGAAGGTTGATTGAGTGGAAATACATAGAAATTATACGTGTAACCTATACCCAAAGTACATGCACAGAGCAGTGTCCATTGCAAGTACACATAGATATATCAGTTATATTGTAGACAATGGATAGATATCAGCTCCGAAATTAAACTCTTATGAACTATTTTTGTTGTAAGCATTAAATTTGTCCAAAGAAATGTACCTTTAGTTGTACCAAGCATTAAAATGAACAAGAAATTGAGGAAAACAGAAGGTGATCTAACATTTTTTTCTGCAACTGTACATATCTCTATATGATGTAAATTCAACTTGAATATATCACCTTGTCAGAAAATATGATTGACATTTCTCAGTAACTGTGGTTAAGAACTGGGTTGATTTCAGGCTCCACAGTCATTCATGACACTAATAGTGTTTCCAAATAATGGTACCAGCATTTTTGATGAGCCAATAATATTGAGGTGACCCGAGTTTCAATTATCCATGTCGCTAATGATGTGAAATTAAGTTTGAGATGAAGGTGTGGCAATCTGTTGACTTTGTAGAAAAAGAAAATTAAACTAATCAAACTACACTATACAATATACACACATACACACGTCCAATCCAGACCCTGAACCAGAAGCCTCTGAAACCACGAGATCCACAGCTGCAACAAAGAAATCATCTAGATAAGCAGAATAGAAGTGTTCACGACTACGTTACTGTCATTTGTTGTTTATTTATTAAAATAGCGTTGGTCAGTATGGAGTTTTACTGTAAACAATCTGCAAACAAACCCAGGTACTTTCATCTTTCCTAATAGATAAACATTATTTCCATAAATTTGACCCCAAACAATCCACAAATAAGTTTGCAGCCGACAGGTGCTCTGTGAGTCTGCGTTTATTACAGACACTGGCCTGTACTAACCTTGATCCTCGTCAGATTCTCTCTGTCAGTTCTTTCATCAAACGTCCAGTTTCTCAGGGGATGAAAATATCTTCAGGGCTGATAATGTGGCTTAATGAAAAGCCGACCTTTACGGAACATAATACATCCATAAGATGAAGCAGATCATTAAAACAGTACATGAAGGCAGAAGTGAGTGTCAGTTGCCACGGTAACAGGGATGCTCTGTAAAAATAGTAATAAATAATATATATTACTTGCACAGTATAGATTTGTTTTTAGTTAGCATCACACAAACAGATTGGAAACGTACTATGGTTTCCATCTAGGTGACTAAAAAGAATGAGTGTAGGATAAAGTAATGGATGATAATATCTCACCCTAAGAAAAAACTAGATCCTGCATTTTCCTGAAGCTCTGACTTTAAGCAATTAATCAAATGTAAGTGAATTGATTAATCAATAATTGTTATTGTCCATACATCATCCTCTCAATTAATCATCTTAGCATTTCAACTTTTCATTCAATAAACATCAACCGTGAAGAGATTTTTAAAGGTCCCGTGTGCATTTCAAAACAGACAGTGGTTAATTACAGGTAATTTAACAATAGACATGGTTGATTGTGGTGTTTCAAGGACAAATAAACTAAATGCGGCATGTGGATCCCTACTTTAAAGTGTCTGATTTCATAAATGCAAATGAATTCTTACACCATCAGGGCTGTACATGTTATGGACTTTTAAGTGGTCACTCCCAACTCCACCCATGTACACAATTTTCACCTTAAGGCAAGACACGGCAGGCAAAAACATAGATTTTTCATGGATATTTACTGAGGGATTTGTTAATAAATCATTCCTGGTTTGATTTCTGTGACATTTTGATACAAAAAAATTGGCGAAAATCAACTTTTTAAAAGCAATGGACAGTATATTTTGATTTCCTTGGTAATGAAAGCAAATATCCTGAAATCCCTGTAATTATTTTTCATCTTGTGTGTAAACCAAATTTCAAAAGAATTTCACACTTGGCTTTATCATATGTTCAGATCTGTCTACTGAAAATGTATGCAAAATTGTGTATATTTATATATAAGGCATAATTTGCGTTATTGAACATACACATTTCTAAGACTTGTAATACTTTTTTTTCATACTTGTGTAAGTAATCAACTGAGGAAGTTCCATGGTGATACTTATTATTTTAAAGTTTTACCCTATTTACATGTAATTAAAGTCAAAGTCAAAGAAAAACTGAAATTACAATACTCGAAATGAGCATAGGAGAAAAAACTATATGTATAAATATCAAAATAAAATATAACTATAAGACTCTGACATATAAACACTAAACATTAAACTCTAAATAATATAACTGTACATGGACCGCAACAATAAACGGCAGGGGGTTGTGGAGATAACAAATACAGACTAAAAGTGCAAGAGTGAAGTTAGCAGATGAGGTATTGTAATGTAATGTCTCGTCTTAAACAGGTAGAGGTATTCTTGGACAGTGAAGTGATGAGGTATTCCACTTATACATGCATTTTTCCCTCCCTTTTACATTGAGGTTGTAATTTTACTCTGAGGATGTATGGATCACAACAGGTGTGCAGAAAACATTTCAATTTCTTTGCCATACACATTGAATGAAAATAATTTAAATTTACTCCTCAAATACCTGTGATTGGATTGGATTGGATTGGAACATACAACACTTTAACTAAAGACTGATCACACAGGTTTTAGTCAATTTAATAAAAATTGTAAGTTTTAAAGATTGCAACGACATATTTTTGTCAGTTTGAAGGACTCGCCTCTTCCATCCAGACCACCTACCTCAAAGAAAGCACTGATAGAGAGGATAACCTTATCCACACAGACACAAACATAATATCTCCTGTCCTCTAAGTCTGACCACAATGCCTTTCTTTCTCATTGATTAGTGTTGCATTCAGTGCCCAGGGCAGGTAGAGGCCCTAATAATGATGACTTTATGCTTTGTATTCATGGTCTTTGGAATAGAATAACCGTGAATGACATGGATCCCATGCTCCGAATCCCTCTCGTCAATGGTTAACTGTTCTGCGGCAACTCAAAGCGTCCAGGTTCTGTCGCAACTGACCGCACTCCTGTAGGTCTTGACCTGGCTATGTTTTCTTCAACACCCCCACCTGTGCACCCCCACACTAAAAAAAAAACCCCTAGCTCCACTCTTTTCTCCATTCCTGCCTTCCACTGGCATGTCTTAGCTTATCTCCGTTCTTTGTGCAACATAAGCTTGTAGATAAGCAGTATATTGGGCCGGGTTACTCATGTCTGTCTTGTTCATTCATCAGAATCCTCTAATTCCCCCCAGAAACCTATTTCCCAGACTGCAGGTGGCCCGTGTTGTAACACAGAGGGCACGCCTGATCTCTCCTGAGCAAACATAGACATTTAGTCACTGCCGCTGCTTTTGTGTTGCTTACGAGTGTCGGTAATGCCCCGATATGTATGTGCAGTGCAAGTGTACACATGACTAATCTGTTAGACAGTGTAGGAACATGCCAATGATAGGTACGCAGCTTCAGCGGAGATTAGCCATGAAGTCTGGGATTATTCATTTGTTGTATTTGCCCTCTCTTTGACAGATAGGTGGCATGTACAGAATACACAGCATCCCAGTGGGATTTTTAGGGGTATTTACCCAACAATAAGCCCCAAAGTCCACAGGTGTTTCCAGTTGTTCCATGCCTGGAAAATGCCTCCAGCAAGCCTTGGGTCATCCTCCTCAAAGAATGACCCATTTCTTCCAATTCCAAACACACACAGTACAGTGACTATGGAAGAGGGGGGTTTATGGGAAATGAGCGGTTACAAACTGGAGTAAAAGTATTGCCCTGAGATTCCAACTGGTCTTGTTCGGCAGTCAGGGTCAACGCCGACCATGATCTTTGTTCTGGTCAGTTAATTAGGAATTAGAACATGGCATGACCCTCAGGATGTTCTTCATGGGTAGAATAATGAACACCTGGAAATGGCATGGAGCGAGTAGTGGGAGGGGGGAGAATCGTTTGGCTGGTGCACGAGTCGTTCCATTAAGGTTTTGTGAACTCCTTCAGCATTTCTAATTATGCACCAGCATTTTTTTTCTCCCCATTTCTTCCCAGTGAAAGTACAATTTTGTAAATTCACTTTGAATGATTTAAAGGCAGAGGGTAGCGTTGTCCAAGCTTGATAAATTGGATTCCCATTTGACTTGTGACCTATGGTGTAATACAATAAAAGATACACTGAAATGTATTAGGCACTGATTAAATTTAATGCAAATCTTTGAAATCCTGTGCAAATTAATTTAACTGGCTTCATTTTTTTCCATTAATTAGGTTGTTATAATTCATAAAAACTTAATGATTCCTTAAGGTTTGCCCGATTGTTTAACTCCATTCTATTAAGCAGTTTATCAAATAACCTATTGAAAAAAAGTGTACAGTGGATGGTATTTATTGTTTTGTATAAACTGTGAACCTTTTTTCCCCCCATTCATCACAGTGTTCTTTCACTTATCTGCCTGTAACAGAAGTAAAGTCAATGTAAAAATAACATTCTAGAAAAGTATGACTGGAGATAATCAAGTAAAGGAAAAGAAAATATGTTTTGCAGAAATGCACCTCCATTGTTTATGTTTGGGGAGTTTTAAGCATAGCTAAGCTGTAAATCTTGGTGATTTCTGTGGTTCCTGGTTATATCTTGTATTCTATTTGTACCGTCAAGACAAAAACAAGCTGTGCTGCTTGTGCATTCAGAGAGGATTGCAGTCAAGTTGGAGCGTGGGTTCCACGGGTAAAAATACAGACCCTAAAAATTGCATATACATACTCTTATGAAAAAATCCAATTTTGCCTATAATTCTCATATTGCTTTTCTGGGACAGCTGGTTTGTTCATGCAGGGTGACAGCGATTTGAACATTCTGCCTGTGTATAAACCCGGTTATGCTCCCAGTCTGCCATATCATAATCATTTGGCCCAGTGCCTTCATTCAAATTGGTGAATTGTTGCATAGTATGATACATCTGCTCACAAGCTACATTATTTTATCAAATGCATTTGCAGGTCGCAGTACGGTGTAGAAGGTGGTATGTTTTCCCCTCCCTCCGCCTGTGCTGGCAGCGAATACGCCCCAGTACACACAGTCCCTAGATGCAGTCTGGCAGGCCTAGTGAATCATCTTTCCGTCACAGGTGGGGGAAATACAACAGCGGGATTGGCAGTCCAAAGGTGGTGTCTGGCCCACCGTTGAGTGAGGTGTTTGGCTTGTTTCCGTTGGAAATTGAGGACATGTCATATTGTCTCATGGAAGAGAGGGAAAGTAGTCATGCAAGTTTCTCTCTGTCTTTCCCAGAAGTAGTCACCTGCCAAATTTAAGAAGCTTTTTTGTCATTTTTCTACTTTAAAACATTTAGGAATTACCTAAAATCATCAAGAGTGTGAAGAAGTGACGGTGGATGGCTTGTCATTGTGTTGCGGTCATATTGACAGCAGTTACTATGCTAACTCTGCTACACCCTGTTTTCCAAGACAGAAGTAAGTTATGGGTTATTTATATGGCTTAACAAAAACAAAACAAAACAAACCAAACCACATGTATATAGAGGTAATATCACTGCAGTTTTGGGTTATTGTCAAATAATTAACCTGTTGTTGCTATTTTGGATATGCTTAAATGAACTCATTGGTTGTTGCTACAGTTGTACATGTAGCATGTTACTAGCTAGCAATGCTGTATCCTGTTTTTCAAGACAGCAGTAATACTTTATTTGTATTTCACTTTGTTTTTCTCACAAAAACAATGGTTATGAAATCAAGTACTAACGCCTGTGTGTATCATGTGACTAAAACAGACAGAAAAGAAAAACATGGAATGCCTTGAAGCACTGTTTTTGTCAGTACAGTGCCATAGATATTGAATAACTGATGTGATTTTGGTCATTATCAAGAAAACCATTAAAAATAGATAAATATTGGCTCTGAAATTAAACCCTTGGGAGTATTTTTGTTGTTATCATTATATTTATCCAAACAAATGTACCTTTAGTTATAGCAGGCATTAAAATGAACAAGAAATTGAAGAAAGCAGAGGGTGGTCTAATCATTTTTTCCACGACTGTATATAGTAGTTGGGTTATTGTCAAATAATCAATCCGTGGTTATGGTTAGCTGTTATTACAGTTACATATATCTGCTAATTTTGCTTACCATGGTTCAAAATGTTGTAAAAATACAAATGAAAGCAATGGTATTGGTATTGATTGAAACAGAGTTGAGCTAGGCATTTCTCTTTTTTCCATGCTTCCATACTGACATGATTAAAAACACGCAGAACATTAGAGGTGCTAGTTTACTGCTACTTGAGTTTGTGAATTTGTTTATTAGCGTGGATCCAAAATGACACAATGATACAATCAAGTTAATGTAGCAGCGGTGGTAAACCATCAGCTGCTACCTTTGGTAAAATTACTATTCTTTTTTTTTTTTTTGCAAAGCAGTCTGGTGGATTTTACAAAGATTTAATGCCTGTTTTGTCAAAAAAATGCTGACAAACAACATAAATCAGATGTGCATATATTGTCCATTTTCAGCATTTTGGTAGTACAGACATGACAACCTTCTAGTACAGTTGCTGCCTTTTGTGATGTCTATTTTTTAGTCTTAATCTTTTAGGTTACACCTTTAAATCCCACATGACTTATATTCAGTTTACATTCACATCTGCTGCTTGTCCGTATATGCGTTAGTGTGAATCTTTGCTGGTGTGGTTGTGCTTGTATTTTCCTCAGTGTGGGTGTGCTTTTCTTGTGTACTGTATGTGTCTGAGAGGCTGTTTCATCTGAGCTCTTGTAGGAAGGTGGTTGTGAGGGCCGCTGATCAAAGCCAGAATCCTCAGGGCCAACGAGGGCCCGGTGCGAGCAGCAGATGTTTCCCATCTCGGTTAGCGCCTCAGTTAGAACCATCCTTATTTAACCGGCTCCGGCTAATGGCCCTCGCTGGTGTCGGATAAGCCGGATCGCTTTTCTTCTCCTTTGTGTGCGAAACATGGGACAGAACGCGAAACGCCAGGGATATCTTGTTCCTGTGTGACACTCTCATTGTCCTCCTCTGTGAATTTCTGCCCGGAAAAAAAAATCTTTTCACAGTAATTGGGTGTGAATGAAACACTTGCGCCTCGCTATTGTCTACAGTACAGTCTTGCATTCAGGCCAGTGGTTAAACAAGGAAGGAGAAGGGACAGAAATCGGCTGAGAGAAAGTGTATATAGAAGGAAGGACCCAAAAGTAGCATTACCAACATATAAAAATACTTTGTTACAGGCTAAACCAGCATACCATAGACAAAAATACGAAAGTCTTAAATCAAGATCATTATGTGGCGTCTCATTTTGACGACTGTTGAAACAATCTTTTTATTGTAAAGTTAAAATTTTCTTAACAATAAGCCTTCTAACTTATCTTCAGTAGATTGATATAGTTTGTGTGTGGTATAGTAATAAAGGGGTGGGATTAAAGAAGTGTTTAACCTCTTCCCACTCATGTATAAATAACACTAGAATAGAATTGTATTATTTCTTTTGTATAATTGTATTATTTTGGTTGACATTTATGTTAATAATTAGCTTTTTTATATGTTTGAAATAAAATATTCATTCAGCATACAGTCAAGGAAAAAATGTTTAGACCATCAAAAGTCAACAAAAACATCAGTTATGTAATCAAGTACTAACTCCTGTGTGGATCACGTGACTAAAACAGACAGAAAAGAAAACATGGAATGTCTAAAAGCACTGTTTTTGTCAATACAATGTCATAGATATTGATATAAGAATTTAAGTGGTTTTGGTTATTATCAAGAAAACCATGAAAATTGGATAGATATCAGCTCTTAGATTAAACTCTTATAAATTATTTTTGTTGTTGTCATTATATTTGTCCAATCAAATGTACCTTTAGTTTGTACCAGGCATTAAATTGAACAAGAAATTAAAGAAAACATAGGCTGGTCTAATATTTTTTTCACAAATGTATGTGTACACAAACTTATAATTCATACACTTCCAGGCATAACATAAGCAATAACAGGGATAAAGCAAAAATAGCAGAAAAGGAAAAAAAGTCAGTCACTGTCAGCAGGCTCCGAAAGGTTACATCAGTCTTCTGTAATAGAATTTTCTGCTTCACAGCTAATGCGGGAGATGCTATCAGGCCGCACTTTGTAACACTACTTTTACCAATCCTGGAATGTGTTGCAATACTTCCTGCAAGATTGTTGATTTTCTCAAGTTTCAAGCAATTAGGCCTACATAATATCTGTTAGCATCCCTCCACTTGAGTAGAACAGCCTGAGGGAGGTGAAACCCAGGTTATGACGCTTTTAAGAGGGAAACGCCAAAAGGTCAGAGGGCTCAGTTTCCAGTCTGACCCTTAAAACCAGCTATAAGTAAAGTACTCAAGTCAGACCAGTACTTTGTGACTCTGAGACATGTGGATGGGGTGAATTCTTTGACTATTTTGCAGTTATTAGAAGATATTTTGCTAGTTTTAATACAAGTGTGAGGTTTAATCTGACCACTAAAGCACTGTAAATTCAACACTAAACCCTCTTGGGCATCTTAACCTGTAATAATACATCATTTATTCTTTCATTTGTATTTTATGTTGCTAATATTATCTGCAAAATAGCTTGTAATTAAAGGATGGCTTCAGGGCTTTAGGGTCAATTAAGGAAAATATTTTTATGAGCTTTATTAAAGTGGTAAATTCATGAGGAAAAGCTAGATTAAAGTGGTAAATTTACAAGAAAGAACTCACAAATTTATGATGGGAGAAGCTATCCACAGTACAATTTTTACCTCTGAGATGTAGTGGAAGCTCAGTATGAAGACGCACAAAGTGGAAATGGTCAAATTAAGCACAAATACCTCAATATTTTGCTTAATAAATGACGTATTTGTATTCCACCACAGTACACAAAGGGGATATTAAACTTAAAAGAAGCAGCACTTCCCAGGAACATTAGGGCAACAAATGTGAAAAGGAAGATAATGTGCAAATTATAGTGTTAATATCAAAAGGCTGTAAATCCCCCCACCAAAAAAAAAAAAAAAAAAGTTGACAGGAACATTGTTTCGGGAGACGCTGCTATCTTAAGTCCAGGTTCCTCGTATGGCGTGCAGGAGATTGATTGAGAGATTCAGCGGGCCTAATTGTGCTGTACCATCTGCCCAAGTTACAGAACCTGCCAGGCATGTGACAGTTTCCAACAGGCTCGCTGATGAGCAGATGTGTGCAGGAGTGTGTGGGAGCGCTCACGTATGTGTGTTTAAGCATGTCAGTCTCTCTTTACTTTGCGATCACATCTTTTTTCCGCAAATTAAGACAAGAATTTTGCTGGTGGATTCACAGAGAGCTGTCAAATGTGAATGCAAATGTGACTTTTTTTTTTTTTTTTTAGAGATAATTAAATGTCCCTTTGTCTTGCTGCTGCAGCACTTTGTTGTGTTCTTTATTATTTGTTGGATCTATCCAAGATGTGGTCATTGCTGTTGTCAGCATTGCTGTTGATATAACAGCCTGACAAATATCATAGGCGCAGAATACATTTGCATAAATCAATCAGCTTCATTCCCCCTCTCGCTTCAACAATAGGACAGATCGCCAGTGGAATTAAACAAAGGGAACAAACTAAATGCAATGCACAAAGCATAGCAATTCAGTAAATTAATTTGGCATTCAGCTGGGCGGCCAGTGAGGGGATCACAAGTATTAGCAAGACAAGACACAAAACGTCAAAACTCACAGCTGATTAAATCAATTACTTCTTTTTTTTTTTTTTTGTCGTAAAGGCGTGTCGCCTCGGTACGCGTATGAACTTGTTCATTCCCAAATGAACGATAGCCACGGAACAGATGAGACGCACAATAAAAGCGTCTCCTACAGGAAAAATCTGACCACAAACAAGCGTTTTAATCAGGCACAGTGCAACAATAAATAATCAAACACAGGCCTGAATATTTATGGCGCTCAAAAGTAATGCGAGTAAGTCCAAAATCTGCCCACAATCAGACACTTGAGTGCACACAACAAGAAACGGGACGCTGTTTTCTTAATGAAGTCATGCTGTTCTTTACTTACAGGCCCAAAAATAGGAAAAAAAAAAAGAAAGAAAAGGCAATCACCTGGAATTGGATACCTTTTGTCTTTGGAACATCAGATTAATAAGTAAGCGAAGTGCATTTGTGAATCACCGACAACTCTCCGTCTGCTGCTTGGTGCATGCCAGCAGTTTGATTTGGCTTCCAACCACTTCTGCCCGACTTGCAGACATGTTAGCTTTTATCATGACCGTTATTACGACACTTGATCATTTTATAAAGGAATTCATCAAAAACATTATAAAAACGGATATATTCCAATGTCGATTTAATTAGAGCAGATGCTTAGTAGTCCCCACATGGCTATAAAAAAAAAAGAATAGAATATTCCAGAGTTTCCATTCACGGTCACTTATAAATCCCAGTGAACTCTGTTGTCCCCCAGTTTAACAGCCTTATTCATTGAGTTATCAAGCCACAGTATCTGCAGCAAAATAAAATTTACATGGAACCCTTGTAAATGTCTAACAGCGATCCAAGCCACTAAACATGACAATAAAGTAATGGATGGTTAATTTACATGCAAGGCTGGAGACTTCATCGATGCCGATAGTGCAGACGACGTTGAAAATATGACAATTAGAGTGAGTTAAAGGAGCAAAAATCAGTCTTTGGAGTATTTTTGAATCTGTCCACTGTTCCAGATTGGTGTCTTTCATTATGTCTGCAACTTTTTTTTCCCTTTTTTCTTTTTTTTTGGCCACAGACGACAGGGGGACATTGGCATGTGTTTCATATTCCGCATACTCATATCCCTAAGTCCCTCTTGTAATTATTATTCAGTAGATGCACTGTTTGGCACAAGGACAAAAGTTTGCATAATTTATGCAAGGCCGTCATCAATTTTTTGAAAAATGGCCCAGGCCTTTTCTTGTGCTTTTAACTAAATAGATGCACTTCAGCCCGGACATAAAACGACCGCAAGGAACAGAGAAAACTTTATTTATATCTTTACCTAAACTTTGAACCGGCGCACACTTTAGAGAGTATATTAGAGCTCGCTGTGTCCAGCTCAGATAAATTGTTTTACTCATGCTTCTCTTGAGCTTGTTCGACTCTCCCATTGGGATGCGATGCTTTGTAAGGCGGCGTTTCTCCCTCCAGAAGAAGTCAGATAAAGTATTTGGAGATGAGCCGCTCATGTACAATGCACTTCCACCGGATGTGTCCCTGAGGGCTGTCACCTGAGTTATTTCCAGCACGGCGCTCAATAGGAAGAAGTCCTCAGAGAGAACCAGGAGGGACTTTGTTACTCCACATCCCAGGAGAAAGTGCTCTATATTTACTTTAACGAAGCGGATGGTAGATGTAAATAAATTCCTTTTTTGTTGCGGACGCCTTCCCCGCTCTTGTCCGTATGTCCAACTTTCCCCTCACTCTCCCCCTAATCCTGGTTGTAAATGTTTTTCTGCTGCATTGTCCACTGGTGTGGATTTCAGTAATCTATGGCTTGGACGTTGTAATCCACTTGCATTGCCAAAACAGTGAAAAAGGACTTGGACGCACTCTTTTTAGTGTGTTTCTTTGTTTACTCTAAAGATGGAAAATTGGCATATTTTATTTTAATTTCACAATATTTTATGTTTAGCGTAAAGGAGTTATTATCTCAAATCCTGGCGGTGGATTTGTAGAATGGCAGGACTGAATAATGCTTTTGTTTTTGGCTCGACTCCGTTTTTTTTCCTTTTTTTTCAGTGTTTTCTGCTCGAATATAAAAAGAACATGCACATTTCCCAGCTCTAATCCCTACACGAAATTCCCCGCTACATACAATCTTTCTTTTCTTGTTTTGCAGGGAATGTTGTTGCTACACAGTCATTCTGGTAATGATTTAAAAACATGTTAAATGGGCTCTGTTTCCATTCAGAGCGAGCTCATCAGATCATATTACTTTTCCCTCCATGCGGACTTAGCATTTCCATTTAAACCTGCTGTTTGCATCTGTGGAACCAATCAATAACCCAGCAGAGTGTGTTATTTGCATGGTAACTGCTGCAGAAATGACAAATAAAGTACCGGCTATAGGAGGAAGTTGCTTTACCATACTCTTTATGAGGTTGTTTGAGAGCAGTTTTTGAGTTTGACCTTACAGAAATCGGTTTGGAGAGGCAGTAACCGCTCCACTGTTCTTGCCCAGCCTTTTTTTTTTTTTGTTATAAGGAAAATAGATCCATGTGCTTCGCTTGTTTAAGGGACCCTCGGGATGTATTACTTCTCCGCAAAACAGCACCAAAAGCTAGGAATTTTGCCAAATGTTTCAGGATGCCAGACAAATACATCACACGCATCTCACTTTATAATCTGACCTCCAGAGCTGTGGAATTTGAATACATCCATATTAACACACAATAATATTTATTCATGGACTTGCCCGTCTGATATCCCACTTACGTTGTGCCATCTATTGCGTTGTCAGATTTCGGCCTGAACATTTATAAAAACCGGAGCGCGGACAGTGATGGAGGACCCTGAATTCTCAAGTGTGCTTCTTAGCCAGTTCCTCCTAAAAACGAACAATAATAAGTGACCTCAGCTTCAGGCGATGCCGGTAACCTTATCTGAGTTTTTTTTTTTTTTTTTTTTTTTTGAGGGAGAGACAACGGGAGGATACATTTCTGACCAGTCTTGTCTTTTCTCACTTGCCAGATGCAGCTACAGTGGCAGCTTGAGTTTATCTTTTTGTCCATCAGTTTACAGACAACACTGCTCAAAGTGGTTACGAAGCCATATGGCGCCCCACAACCCTACAAACTCCAGTCGTCTAAGTGTTAAGTGCTTCATTTTTCACACTAGCATGAGGTCCATTGTATTTATAAATGATTTAGCAGAAGGGCAAGCCTCATTCGGTAGACAGGACATTATATGCATATTTAAACGATTTAACACCCACAAATTGCATCGCCTTCGTCTCTGCTAAAACACTGCAACCATTTTATTTTTGTTCTTGCTGTTTGAAGATGTGACCCAGGATATGTTGCCCTATTAGAAAGCAATAACGGATAAATTGCTTTGCAGATGTATAATAAAGGAGCGCTGTGAAAGACTGCGGGCACTAAATAATTTCATTTCCAATCATTCAAATATGACACATTATTAAAGTTTAAAGGCCGATGTTTTATTTTTTTTTTTTCTCTCTCTCCTACCTGCAGGGTGTTTTGTTTCTTTTTTTTTTTTTTTTCATATGAATATCTGAGTTGTAGCTTCGACTTGGTGTCAATCAGACTGTTTGTTCTGAGTCAAGGTATGCCCTTCACACTTGCTTCCTGACATGCACAGGTTCTATATGAACACAGATGTGCATTCAGGCCCCTCACACTCAATTTAGCACGAAATGTGAGCCAAGTTGGAGACCTCGACTTAATAACTGTGCACTGGTGTTAAATGTGTGGGTCATGCTGTCGATGTGGTGTGTGTGTGTGTACATATGCGCTGTGTGAATGAAGACATACTTTGACTTCAGCATGCATGCCAAGTGTGTTTTGATTCCAGCTGCACACTCCAAATGATTTATATTGCTGTAGGAAAATTGAGATGTTCTAAACCCATATGTAGTAGAAGGGAAAATCACCAAAGTTAATCCAGACGTTATGGTTTTTTCCTGCATTTAACTCCCAATTCAGTGCTCTCCATTGGCTTTGCATTGTGTGAAGGCTACTGTTCTACTAGTAAAAGGCTGAAACATGTCTGAAACCTGCTGTGTGGTTGGATGCGATGGCAATAAGCTAGAGAGAAGCAAGTATGTTTTTATCAGTTGTCAAGCCAAAAAAAAAAAAAAAAAGAAACCCATGAGAAAGACAGGCAATAAGATGCGAGGAAGAACAGGAAAGTATTTGAGATCCTAGTACTTGGTATGGCAGGTTTGATATCCAAATATTTGCAGTTGCCGTTTTCTTGTACATACTGAAAGAACATAGGAATTTACTGAAGTTGTACCCTTCCAGAAAAGTTGAATCTGTTCCCATTGGTGAACTCCTGTGGAGCAACAGCCCATAACAACCTACTGATAACTGCTCGCTAGCTGTAATAATCGAGAAAGCATTTCACTGCGTAAGTTATTATACACAGAAAAAAATATTAGACCACCCTATTTCTTGTTCATTTTAATGGCTAGTACAACTAAAGTGTATTTGTTTGGACAAATATAATGATAACAGCAAAAATGGCTGATCATAGTTTAATTTCAGAGCTGATATCTATCCATTTTCCATGGTTTTCTTGATAATAATCAAAATCACATAAGTTCTTAGATCAATATCTCTGGGTTTGTACCGACAAAAACAACGCTTTTATTCATTCCATGTTTTCTTTTCTGTCTGTTAGTAGGAGTTAGTACTCGATTGCATAACCATTGTTTTTGATGGACTTTTGATGGTCTAATATTTTTTCTGTGACAGTATGTATCCAAATACAGGATTAGTTTTCTTTTTTTTAAATTCTCCAGCAAAATATTATAAATACCCACAAAATGACTTTATTTTCATAGTTATGACATGGGTTATATATCAAAGGATGTGACACTTAACACATTTAACATTTAGAAAAACATCCAATTTAAAGTCATGAGTCAGGCCAGACCGCTATGTTTGGCTGTTACACAAGACGACATTGGATTTCTAGTTGTAATATTGGTGTTTCTTGTTCTATAATATATATCTTTATTAAAATGGGTGGACTGTGTTCAGCCCAGCAGTTCCTTTCACATGAGCCTCACATCCTCAAGTCCTTGATGGTTGATTACGACCCGGACTGGATCTTGGGAGTTGAGGCAAGGACTCTAATAGCTATAACTGGTTAATTGAGGAGAGGGTGTCCATACTACGCTTGCTTGTCATTAGCATCATTGTAGCTACATTAGTGAGTCTCTTTAAGGCTGTTTGTGGTGATATTACAAGAGTTTGGTTCATTCACTTTAACCAACAAGGCTGTTTAAAACATTTCCATGCTTTCATGTATCAGTAACTTATGCACATTAATGAAACTCTACAAACTCACTTTGCCACATATCATTGCTTAATATGCTATTTATCATCTCTGTTTTTAACTTCGCCTTGTAATGGGTTATTTAAATGTATATTTAATTTTGAAGCTGAGCCATTTACTACAGTGCGGGCTACTTTGCAGTTGACATATAAGGTTTTTTTTATGTCACCATAATTGAATGTAATGTCATGAAGTCATGAAATTATTGTTTGCAAGCTAAACTAACTATAGATCTAACTACTAATATGCAATACGCAAAAAATGATTACTGTAAAATGCTCCCTTTCTTTCATTCTGTAAGTAAGAAAGTGGCAGATAGGAAGGGTGAATTGTAGTCTTTTCACAATAGCGACACAATATTTAAATGATACTGAGTTTGTGTTTGTCAATTTGCTAAAATGGTCCAGTTTTTTAGCAAACTAGTTATTTTATTAGAATTTGAGCCTTTATTTCACAGTATGGTGCCAATTGTTTTCTCCTCAAGTGGTCATGGTTTTTAGAGTATGACATGTCATGTTTCATTGTGTACAAATTCTATCCGTTTCCAGGTTGTGAATGTTTTATTTTATCTTTGTTGTTCAGGCTGCAATTACATGATATCTGGGCTTTCCTGGCATAAATTCAGGTGTACGTGGCGCATTGCAACTCTCTTAACATGATAAGAAACATTTATATAATACTAAACATCATACAGCATTAATTGGTCTGTCAAGATACCTGAAGCACAAAACCAGTAGCAATAAATTTACACAAATTTTAATAAAAACTGCCATAAAATCATAATCATTTTAGTCCACTAAATGTGAATGAATGCTTACAATGCACATTTATGCATGGCCTGTCTCTAGCTTGCCTCATTCCCACGCTCACACACTGCTTTCATCTTACACAAGTCATTTGAATTTTTAAGGCATCGTCAAAGAAACTGTCAGCCTCAGCGCGCACGGAGGAAATCGCTCAAATGCACTGAGTTATTGATGCCATTTGCAGTGGGCATTAGTGCATGGATACGGGCTTGGATCACTGAGGTGTGCTTCTATCTGAATAATGATTTGCAGAGTCAGACTGTACAAGGGACATTTCTGTGTGTTATTCCACTTAACATGTGCCCTTTCCATAGTGGCGACAGGTCCCGGGATTTGACGGAATATCTGCTGGGAAAGGTGTTGAAATATCTTGTGTGCTGTTGGTCTTCGCAAAAGTACATCAAATTCACTTTGTATTTAAGACCTGAACAGCCACTGGTGAGCAAAAGCATCCTGTGTCTAAATGTTTAATCATATCTCAACCACTAATACATAGCATTTAAATAATTCGGGTAAAATACAGTTTACTATTGTATCATGATCATCAGATATGATGATCATAATACCATTTGGACGTTAAGAGGCTCCATAGTGAATGTAGAAACAGTCATCTTCTGCAACATTGATTCACCAGTAAAATCCTTATAGTTTGACAAATGGCAGTGGTTGAAGATGCTTGTTTTCACTATTTTTCGATTAATGATGCATTTTGCAGAAAATTATAACTTTTTCTTCAGTTTTTTCTGTTCTGATTGAATGACCTTTTTATATTTACTCTGGGCTTTCAATTACATGCACATGATCAGAAAAATGCCTGACTCACTCAAAAATGGAGAGGATAATGTGATAAATTGTGAGAAATCACGTAGGAAAGGTTAAATGTACAGAACAATTAATTAGATGGCCCCACAAAATTACTAATATGAACTATTTGTACTTTCAAATAATAAAAATCATTATCATAAAGGGCTGTGAAGACACAAATGTATTTGATTGTAGTGATAGGAACTAATTTTATTTACATTAAAAGGGCTAGTGGATTTATGTGGCCACGACAGGGAATAGTGAATAATTCTGCTGGTCTCCCAAGGTGTAAAACACCACGGGACTGTGAGTAAAAGAAAATGACAAAGTGATAAAAGCTCGAAGTACTGTTGTTTTCATGAACAAACAATGGAGTTTGATGCTGAAATGGCAGTGTTTCTTCTACATGGGTGAGTTTAAGGTATAAAGGTATGTGATGTTATCTTTGCTAAGGTGGCATTTGTTGATCCACAGTTTAGACTAAACTGTAACTTTTGGACTGTTCTGACCTTGTGTGGACGATGTCAAACAGACAACTATTTGCTATTTATGGTCTTACTGTGGCTGTTTTCTGTCTAAAACAGAGCTAAGCTAACAAAGCTATAATTTAAACTATCAGCTGATGCAACTCATAAAGATTATAAGACACAGTGGTATTTTGACCACCTGAGTTTTAGTTGGACGAAGAAAACTTGATGACACCACAGTACAGATGTGTGTAAACAATTAGCATTATACTGTTTTCAGGGACTGATACAGTCTCTGGATACATAGTGTTGATTTGTTAGTGGTTTTTGTGTGTTCTCGTAGGATATGTTCTCAGATGTTGAGAGTCTGCGATATCAATAAGACATACAGTCATGGAAAAAAACATGAGACCATCAAAAGTCATCAAAAACACTGGTTATGCAATCAAGTACTAACTCTTGTCTGTGTCATGTGACTAAAACAGACAGAAAAGAAAACATGGAATGAATAAAAGCACTGTTTTTGTCAGTACAATGCCATAGCT
>JAPTGZ010000011.1:17856542-17868350 GCA_029814645.1 Fowleria isostigma
GGTTAGAGCAAATTAGCAGCTCTGATAGTGAAATGTTTTTCATTGTATGTGATAATTTCTCAGCAACACCTGTGCAGTGGCTCCAGCGTTATCGGTTGGGCCGTGAGAAATGGCGGATTTGAGCATGGGAATTGATTCTCACTCTCTTTGGAGCTACACCTTTTCATTGTCCTCCACCGAACAAACAGGGCTCAATCTCCATTTGCTTTCCCTGTATTTTTTGGGTGAAACTTGGTGGCGTAAAGCCTGCAGACAAAAAGCCAACAATCCTAGCATACAATGCGGTGACTGCGGTGACAGGTTGTCTTGTCGGGTATTTATTTTCAATATGCTGCTGTGCCTGTTCCTCCATTTCGCTCCATATTCCTGCTACTGACTCAGAAATCAGCCTACAGTGCAGGCTTCAGGATCAATTTGCCACTTGGACAGTGTATTTGAATGTGATTATTTCTGGAATAATGTATTTTTTTTTGTCATGGGAGTCACTGTATCGGATTTGATGTCATATTTAATTTCGCTCTCCGGCAGCTGTCACGCCGTTTTATTAAAAGCGCTGTTTACTCACAAGGATATTGCTTTGATCAAATATACTCTTTCACATTACTGTTTTAATGTCTTAAAGTCTGGCCGTCATACAGAATCCAAGGAGTGGAGTCAACAATAGACGTGGATCCGAACAGTTACTCGTGGTCAATTTTCTCCTTGTTGGTGTCGGGTTGATCTGTTGATTTTTAGCCTCCTGATAGACCTGCTGTCCTTCTCTTAAACCCATTAATATCTGCTCCAAAATATCAGATTACAGTAATCTATCAAATCTGATTAGGATTAAAGGGTAGATTATGAACTGCAGAAATTTGTCTGTGACCCAGGTGCAATTTGCCAGAGGGATGGGGTTGGGGGAGGTGTCCTTGTAATGATAAATACTACTTGTTCATATAAAACATCTCAGGTAAAACTGATTTAAAGTTGAGCACTACATCATAACAACAGTCTAGAAAATAAACAGTGATGAAATCAGAGGCTCACTTTGACTTTTAAGCCTTTTCAATGAAATTCACTTTTGTTTTTGTGCATTTTCTGTTGAGAGTTCTTAAAATTTCAGTGTCCTCAAGCTAAGTCCAATTAGTTCAATAAATTCAGGGTTTGGTTTCTGAACAACATGAAAAATGTCTAAATTGCAAGAACAAGATTACTCTTCATTTAAATCAACTTAAAAAAAAACCTCTGAGTAGCTGGAAAATTTACTTTCACCATGCTGAAAAGCTGTTTGTAAGGCCAAGACAAGTTAATGATTTGGAAATTTGTGTTTCTCACATAACAGCATATGATAATATTATAGAATAAAGATTAGGGCTGAGCCATATTTCAAATAATTTTGATAATATGCGGTTTTGCTTTCTGAAAATCATAAAAGATGCCTCAGTCCTTGATATTATTCCTCTGGAGACATTTCTTGCTTAACAAAACTTCAAAATCCAACTTGTCTCCAGTATTATACTTGGAGTATCTTTTCCCTAGTTATATATTCTATAAAGTTGTAGTAAAGACATTATTTTTTTTATTATGTTTATGTATTAGTATGTCTTCAGTTTATGTAGCCATAAAACAATCAATAAAAATAAAATTGTCCTTCTCTTCAAATGCGAAATACCCCTCGAGAGTAAAACCATGTTTTTCAGACATACCTGAGGAATGGACGAAAAAAGATAGTGATAGTAAAAAGACTATCACCAGGAAATGGCTATTACAGGAGAGCCCAACTTTAAAAGGATGGATGGAAATAACAATGGACAGCATTTGCTCATCAGGAGAGAAATTCCCTTCATACTGGGAAAACTGGGTCAACTATGTCACACCCTATAGGCCTGATTTTGTTTAACAAATTGATTATTGTGTTTATACAAAAATGATCACTCTCTACTTGTACGTAATTTTTTTTTTTCTCTTATTTGGTTATTTGGCTTTCTTTTCAGTGTGTGGACCTAAAACTAAAATATTTTGGAATTTAGGGCAGACAACATATGTATGATATATGTACATATGATGTACCTGATAGAAATGTCTGATGTTGAATGTCAATAAAAAATAAATTACAAAAAACTAAAAACTGAAATTGTACATAACATAAAAAAAACACCGCTCGTTTTTATCTGAAACATTGGATGCAACAGATCATGATGTGGTAGTAAATGTTCCTGTCCAACCAACTTTTTAACATTTCTCTTCATGAATCATTATTTTTTTAGTTTATTATTTCTATATTGAATTGAAACCAGCCTTGGCTAACTATGGGTTTTGTTGGGAAGCCACAACACCATTTCCTCAGACTTCGCGTTGTTATTGTGGTTGTTGTTGTCTTCCCCATAGTCTCTTTACCACAAATTTGACACACCCATAGTTCATCATTCGGAGGAACTGAATGAACTTGGAACCTAATATTTGTCTCATCCCAGCTGAGAGCCAAAAAAAAAAAACGCTTTTGGGTGCGAAAATTATTTGCACAAACTGAAACTGTATCCAGTGTTGGTGGGAAAAGGGGGCACACCAACAGTTATTTATGAAAGGGAAAAGTATTCAGGTTGTATTTTACTGGGTTCTTACAAAAAAGTCTGAGATTTTACAGTGGAGACTAGAAGAGCTGGGAGGGAGTGGAAGGTTCTGCTCAATTCAGAGTCAGTCAGGTCAGTGTAGAATCTGACATCTGAGATTTAGAACCACAGACTTAAGGGAGGCCCCATATGGCACTTTGTCATTATTTTCTATTAAATATTAAGTTCATAAATAAGTGTTTTGGCATGCCCGACCGATGCCGCTGAAACAGATTTAAATGTGGCGTAAATTCAGTAGATAAATGAAGTCGCAATGAGCGGAATGTCCTTGAGGTTATTTATCGCAATCTGTCGGCTCACGCATATGGGTCAGATGAGTGTACGCAGATGAGTTGCACAGACAAAAGACAAAGCAGTTAAGTCAAACACAGCATTTATAGAGCAATCGTATGACCTGGCATTCCCGCTGCAGATTAACAGAAGACATGAAGTCTGGCACAGTTATCCGTGGTATTATTTAGACGGCCTTAACGGGCACAGTGTGTCCTGTCCCGGGCAGGGCGTCCGAAACATCCACAATGTTGCACAAATTGAGTTGTCACCAGATGAAAACAAACGCAAATACAGATAAGTCAAGGCAGGGCAAGCTCATTTTAGATGCAGGTTTAACCCCTTGCTGCCTACATTTATTTACGATTACAGAAAAAAAAAATCATTATCTGATTTTGCTGCGATGCAGATCCTAAATTAAGTGGAGATTGTTAATTTGTGTAAAGCACTTGTAATAAGTATGATGCAAATTAGTAATATTAGGCATAATTGTAACAAAACATATTTTCCAGTCTCAGATTTTTGAGTTATTTTATTAGTGTCAGTTGATCAGTTATTCTGGTCAGCAATCCAAACAAAGCAAAAATGATCCAGAAATCAATAGAATGTCATGAAATTAATAATATTGTTACAAGACCCAGTGTTACTTTAGTAGTTAAAAAATATTTTTTTCTCTATTTTAAACATTTCTTAACTGATTTATTACAATTTATTGTAATATTATGCTCTGTATTTCCCATATTTAATGTAGATGTTCACAAAGACTGTGATTAAAGTTGAGGGTTATTATATCAAAAGCAGAGAAAACTGAAGAAAACGTCACTTTTTAGTAAAATAAATCATTAGCAGAACTTAGCTATGTCCATCCACTGTCATTGCTCCAACTCCATGGGTTTTACTGATGAATCAATATTGTAGAGGATGACGGTGTTTCCATAGCAAGTACGGAGCTTCTAAATGTCCAAATGGGTCATATATGATGACCATGAAAAGATGATAAACTGCATTTTACATCAATTATTTTGTTGTACTTATAGGATTAATGGATCAGCAGATATTAAACAGTTTAGATCAGTTGATGGTTTTGGTTGTTGGGGCACATTTGGGCCTTTATGGGTTAACAAACAGTGGTGAGCAGATGCTGCATTGGCAAAAACGGTGGGATAGTGAGGCAAATTTATGACAATCTAAAACGGTTTTAAGGTGAAAATTAAATCAGAAGTGACACCAATGATGAACTAGTGGGTTAAATTTTGCTGTTAAACTTCAATATGTTGTATCCTCATGCGGAAAACTCAAGGCCCTGGTGTGAAAATATCCTGCTACTTGATAGATTAAAATCTAACAAATGGACTCCAATGTTTTCTTCTGAAGTTGGTTTATTAAAATTCATATTTATTCTGTAAATGTTACTCCAACAACTGTGAGAAACAACCTCGAAGGTGTCATAATCTGTATCGGCTCGCTGTGGTTTGTGATTTATTTTCACAAATAAAAACATCTTGGAAACACCCTCCTTCTGATTTTTGGTTTTCACAAATTATACCCTTCCTGTTCCAATATAATCAGAAGGAAACTGATTGTTGTGGAAAGTCTGATAAAAGTATCACATTTAAGATGTAGAGATTTTGAGGTCAATCAGTTTCCCAAGTTTCTTGTCCTATCATTCTGTGTTCCAGCAATGGAATTATCGCCTTGCAATATTAAATGCGGTATGGACTACGTAATATGCAGGGATAATGTTTATGTAGAGCATGGCAGCGTTGTGTGGGCTCCTCAGATTGTAGCATTCTGCAGAGATTAGATTTCTGCAGCAGATCATGACTGATAGTAGATTATAGAGGAGCTTCCGAGGCCTAATCACCAAAGCTGACTTAACCTTAATAACATGATATGGGTTTTAATAGGGATAATCTCATCAAAATATCCTCTAGACGCTCCCCAGCAGTGTTTTTTTAATATTCATATACCATTTATAGGACATGAGTTGTAAATTTTCACGCACCATATTTTCAATAGTGCTTCATTTAACACTCCTCAAGTGTTAATCTCACAGCAGTTCCAAGCCAGCGCCATGTGAATCACATTTGATCTTGGCTATTCATGTGATGTTAACTAGCAGTAGCTGAGAGATGACTTCATATGGTGTCAGGAGTTCAGTGGTGACAGAGTTCTCACAAGTGTATAGAAGGAGAAGAGCTGCACAATATGTCATTTGAGCATCGTCATTGCAATGTATGTTGTTACCAGTGACTCACTCCATGTGCAGGGGTGTGGTCTGCTTCGGCAAACTGACTAAGAACGATTGTGATTGGTGGATCATTGCATACACTGCGTTTCAGATACCCTTGAAATTGCATGGAAACACAGTGAGTTGATTTACCTCCTACTCGGACCGGGCGATATGGGCTAAAAAAAACCCCCTTGATTTTCAGTTTGATTTTCAACCCCCTATTTAAAAGAACATAAGTGCAGACTGCAAATATATTGAAAAAACATTAACTTTATTGTTTTCAGTTTAAGTGCATTGAGACAGACCTTAAAAAAGCAAAGGCAGTCATTGTTTCAACAAAGTGACACTGTGCACCCTCACATATTTTACAGATAGGATTTGTCTGTTCCGTATCTGATGCTTCCAGGTTGTTTGTTATGACTCTGTGATTCAAGTGGGGGAAGGCGAGGGAGGGTTTGAGCTCATGGGAACTGTGGAAATCCAGAAGGATGTGTTGTTAACAAATTAAAAATACCTACATTTTTTGTGTGATAGGAAAATCGATTTTCTAAAAATAAAATTGATGTGATCTACAAATTTGATTGTTTTAATTAAATCATTGAAAAATGAGCAGTGAACAAGAGAAAATCACCCTAAATAAAGACTTGGTGCCAAAAAGAAAAGCATTGTCACTCATGTGGAATTATTTCGGCTACAAGAGGGATGATACTGAAACATGTGTTCTGTGTTGATAGTACCTTGCGCCTGTTGCCACAATGAGAGGAAACACATCTAATTTCTTTGACCATTTACATTGGCACCACACGGCTCTTATATCCTTTTTCATATTGCAATATATATCGCAGAGTTAAAAAAAACAACAAAAAACAGTCATTTTTTTCTAGTATCATACAGCCTTCGTTGTGAGTAGTTCGGGCTTATCCAACTCTTGGAGTGTTTCTGATTAGCCATTTTTGGAAATTTTGGAGCAAAGCCCTAGCGCAGTAGTCATTTTTTAGGTCGTGCAAGTACATTCGCAGGTGCTAAAACTCAAACTGTGAAGTTATGGCTCATGCCCACAGGAAAAGGAACACCATCGCGATTCTTCTGTCAATTACCATCAGGTCTAGAATGAGTACACATAAGGTTGGGAGTACGTTTGCAGACATCCACATAGCTGTCAGCCATAGCACATAGCAGTAAGCCTCCTCACTTACTAGTTGTCTCACTGTGGGAGTGATTTGCGGGAAAGGTGGGGGGAGTTATCACTTAGATGAGCAAACAACAACAGAATAACCAAAAATACATTTTGTGGTTTGCACCGTCTTAGTGTTCGGCTGATCACACCCGGTATGAGGCTCGGCCGACTGGAGATTGAGCAACTTGCATGGTGTCACTTGATGACAACTTGCAACCCACAATGCCATAAGGACTGTGCATAAGGATGATAAAGCCATGGTGCATCCATCTGTTGTGTTTCTTACTGGAAAATATGCACTATTGTTCCCGTAAAAGAATGAATCACTGTGAGAGAAAAAAACAACTTCTCCTGTAAAATATTCTCTTCAGCTGACATGTTTTTTTGTGTTTCTCATTTGTCATTATAGATTTGTGACGGCATCTGGCATCAGAGCAACGCTGCTTGTGGCCTTGTAGGAAGAGCGGTGCAAGTGGAGGGAAGCGTGCCATAAAGGAAGTACCCGGTCGAGGCGTTTGCCAGCACAGGGCAGCGTTCTGAACCCAACTGGGACCTTGAGCAGCGGGCGGTAAGAGGAGGAGGAGGCCATGTGGACCGCACGCCTGCTAGTCCTCGCCAGCCTCTTCGCACCAGCCGCTCTGGGTGAGTCTGGCTCATTAGATGGAGCGTTTGTAGGTCTGTGTTTGTGTGGACCCGCAGATGTGGCCACAAAACATCCCCTCTCCTTTTCTGACGGGCATGGTTTGAAGCCATATCAGAACTTGGTATATAAGTGCCACTTTCTGTCAGTCTGCTGTGATGAAAGCCTCTGAATTTGTCTGGTTTCTGCTGTCTATCTATCGTCTGTCGCTAATTAGCAGGGTTTTTTTACTCTCTAAACTCCTACAAACTTTTTCTATGTGTTTCTTCACTTTCTGTTTCCCTGATTTTTTCTTTCTATTTTTAGATCTGTCCCTCTTTCTCCTGGCTCCGTCTCTTGCTCTCCTGGCAATAAAAACTGAACTGAAGTTACATTCAAAGAATCATTAACACAGCTTTGGCTTTGTGTGCCGGTTTAGAATAGCAATATTAGCAGCAGGAAGAATTAAAAAAAAAAAAAAAAAAGGAATTTTTATCGTTTCACGCATAGAGATCTTAAGATTCATTTGCAAGGTCTTCCGTCATTCACATCTCAGTAAACGGAAACTGCTGTAGTTTTGCAGCGATTCCTTGAGAGGGTTTCAGAGGCAAAGCAAATGAAGTCATTTAAATTCAGATTAAAAGAAGTCTGTGGTGATTGGCTGGTTTGTGTACATGTAGTGATGTTGGCAGAGATGGTTGTGGTTGGGGGGTGGGGGTGGGATTGGTTGGTTGGTCACAACTGGTGAGGGTTTAGATGCAGGGAGTGTTGGAAGTGGGGCAATGGCCCATAAAAATGTTAATTTGATATGGCTAAAACCATTAATGGGAGGTTTGAAGCTAATTGAATTGTTTGTGTGCTGTGATATCGAGGTAGAGCAGTGGTGACAGAGTTCACCATTCAGTGCTAATGGAAGTACACTTCTCCACCGTAGTTAGTTTTGCCTTAACACTCAACAGAAACAGGTCACAGGATGACACTATGACATCTCCTTTTATTGTGCAGAGGAAGTGGAGACATTATCACAGTTGATTTTAGATTAGTGAGTCCGGAGACTTTATAGAATATGGAAGGTGTTCCATGTCTGTCTTTGTACCTGTGAGGCTGCTCTGAGCTGCCATGCTGGTTCACCTTCAGCATGTGGATGGTGTGTGTGCCGCAGAGACATCCAACCAGGATATCAAATATTACACATGGGTTCCACTTGTGGCCATCGTACTCATACTGTGTGTGTGTTCCACTTCAAGGTTTGCGTGGAAACTTAAGGCGAGTGTTTGCACTTTTCACATAGGCTACATGTATTCGGTCGGTACACCTCCGTATTTTATTGGAGGCCAAGAACTGAAACAGTTTGGTACAAACGAGTGCACCACTTCACTCCTAAAACGCATGACAAGAATGTAATGGAAAAACCTGAATCATGATCAAGTCAAGAGTAAAAGTTTGTGGATTATGTTTACATTGTGTCACCAGTTATACAGATCATATACACATGTATGTAGTTTGCCAATTAAAAACATCTGTTGACACTGGGGGACACTGGAAAGGGGCGGGACTTAAAGTTAGTGACATGGAACATCATGGAACATTTGAGTAATAAAGTCTTTTCAAAGTCTTGTGAGAGCAACTTTTTCACAGCAAATAGTCGAGTTGTCTGTCAGGAAAAAAAGAAATCCTTTTTATACGATATTCAGACGCTCTGTAAAACCGGCTCAGCGGGCAAGTAAGCTGTCAATCACACCTGTCAGTCAGAGCCCACACAGCAGACGCTAAAGCTGTTTATTATCCCAAAAATCGGATTATCAGAGGAATAATTTAGAAAAATGACCAGCACTACACTTATTAGATGGTCTGGGTAAAGTGAAGGGCTTCTTACTGTGTGAGTCGTGTGTTGTAACGCACTCCCATAGTGGTTGTTGCCTTTTTGGTATGCACAAAAACACACACTGTAAGCAGCGACACAGTCTCCAGCGTATGTGTGTAACAGATACCGGAGCATGTGTGTGGTCAGTGTTATTGCTTCTCATTGTTTTAACCTTTTGACCTTGTATTTGATTAGTATTGACTCTGAGGCGCTGTCTACAACAGATGTGTCAATCACACAGCGCACAAGCTTCCCCTTTGCTATTCATGTGAGCCCTCCTGTCTGTGTTTACCTCTGCCACTTCTTAGCAGCATTTCCAGACATGATTTCTTTCATAAATAAGCATGCGCGCCTTCTAACTAGAAATCCATCGCCGGCAAACAACGTAGGAGCAAAAAGCATCAAAGCATGTCGGAGATTTCGAAGAGATGCGTATCGATGGGCCATTGGATGGACAAATATTAACTATGGGGGGGGAGGCTGAGCCAATTACAGACTGTCATGGGGGATGGATGTTAAGTGGTTAAAAGAAGACACACACCAGACACACTGCTGAGAAATGTAGTAGAGACGTGTCCACTGCAGACAACCTGCCACAGTCTGTTTATTTAAAGGAAGAAAGCTGTGTTTTGCATGTTTTAGCCCATTTGCCACCAATCTCGTCTACTTCACATTAGTGCTATTCCACCGTAGTTTTCTGGATTGATGATTGCATTTTCCTCTCCTCCACTCTGCCGTTGCTTTAGCTTATGTCAGTTCGGTATGGAAAAACAGTGAGAAAATCATTCATCAATCTAGAAATGCACTTCAGAACCATTTGGAAAAGCCAGCAGCAGCGAGTGCATGATTCATAGTAAATGAGGCAAAACCTGTAAAAACATCTGCAGTCTTAAAAATCAATCATTCTGCTAATAATCAATCACGCATTGATCCCATAGGGGAAAGAAAGTGACACCAATCTCACAAACAATTCAATTGGTATTGCTTTTGGTGCCACGGTTAATGAATAAAAGAGCCACTTTTGAGCATTTATGCATGAAGACCAGATTGTGAACACTAGGTTAAAAAAAAAAGAAAAAAAAGAAGTTGACATCCCAGGTAAATAATTTGGCAGGTTTATTAAGAAAAACCAATCATTTAACACCCACCCGGCTCTTGGTTCTAAAAGCAGACAAGGCCAGATGTTGCCGGTGAATTGTGCTGCAGCTGTGAAGCTTTAGTATTGAAGTGGGAATATTCAGTACGATGTCATTGTGCATGTTTCTCCCTGAGAGCGTTGGTAACGGATACTCCAGGGGATGCTGGCCTACTTCAGAATGGTAATCTATAGTCCCTGTTGTCTGTATACAGTCAGGCAGAGGCTTGTACACACATGAGCATGGACCAATGGAGGTAAACAGAGACTAGTACAGCCTGCGCTGACACAGATGTGGAGTTTGACATAAAAAACAACAAACAGGCATCAAAATGCACATACATGTACATACCGTGTTAGCATCACACCGCCCTGCCCTTTCTTGTCTGTATTCGTACATCAACACACACCCGAGTGTCTGACACTTTGCACTCATCTGAAGAAAATGAGGAATATGTCTGGACAAGTGTCACCGCAATGAGATTTATATAAAAATAAAATGAAAAAAATAAAGGGCTACTCGTGTTGGGGAAGGTACTCGGAGAGCACAGCAAGCTAAGCTACAGCTACTCCACAATGACACTTCACTGCACTAAAGCAGAGGAGGAGAGTTTTTCAGAAACCCAGTGGGTCCTGGGATTCCTGTGGGATTCCTGCTGGATTGGAGGCAATTTTGCGATTCATCATGTATCACCGGACGGAGCAAGAAAAAAAGTCCATCCGCAGATGCAGGTGTGGGAAGTGTAGTAACAATACAGTGCACAGATTTTCTGTATATTGATAAGGTGTATAATTATGCAACATGCAGTGAGGAATAATTTTGCAGCTGAAAATCACCTCTTTTGTGAAGTCTAAGCTGTTGGAGGTGTTAGGAAATACACAAAAAAGACTTTAAAAACCTATTAATAAGGTATAGCATGATATGGAATGGGGATGGGGTTGGTGTGGAATAGAAATTTCCTCATTGTTCCATTATGGGACTTGGAATGGAACAAGAGTGAAAATGCAATCCGTACTGAGAAACACTGCAAACTAATTGAAATAAATAAATAAACTTAACTTATAAAGCAACCGGCGACCAAACTCACCTTCTGATGTAAACTGTTTAATACCTGTTGATCCACTAATTCTATAAATACATGTAAATAATTGACGTAAAATGCACTATGTTGTCTTTACACGGTCATCAGACACGACCCATTTGGATGTTCAGAGACTCCGTAGTTACCATGGAAACACGATCATTCTTCTATAACATTGATTCACCAGAAAAATCCATGGAGTCGGATCAGTGACAGTGGATGGAGATGTGGTTTATATTCAGTTAATTCAGTGTTTGTCAACGGGGATGATACTGCCCACCAGGGGGTGTTGGGACACCATTGGGGAGGTGTTTGGAACAAGAATGTTGGGGGGGGGCCCTGAGACCAAAATGGTTGGCGTTGGTTTCTATAAGTATGAGTAATCATTATCAAGCAGTATGTTAATGGTGAATTGAATAATAGCCTTCTGGTTGCATTTTTATCGGAGAGGGTGGCAGCAGCAGCCTTGTGATGATGAAAAGGGGCGTTTGTTCTAAAAAAGGTTGAGAAACACTGAGTTAATTGATGTCTGTGCTGAAAATATCTTTCTGTTTTTACGTAATAACCTTTGAATTTACATGAGTTTTCATGCATGTCTAAATTGAATATAGGAAAATACATGATTTATAGTAACAAATGTAAAATTCAGAGGATAATACTACAATAAATGGTGATAAATCACTTAAGAAAGGTTGAATAGAGATTTGGGCGGCACGGTGGTGTAATGGTTAGCGCTCACGCCTCCCGAGTTCGATCCCCGCACCATCCACGGGGGGACCTTTCTGTGTGGAGTTTGCATGTTCTCCCCGTGTCTGCGTG
>JAPTGZ010000011.1:17922414-17955515 GCA_029814645.1 Fowleria isostigma
AGGGAAATGTATTCGGGGTTCAAGTACTGCACTCCACATTTGCACAAAAACAGATCTACACAAAAAGTGCCCTTCACATCAATACATAAACAGAACACACACATAGTAAACGTCTGTCTTTACAAGGTTCTCTTGCCTTCAGTTGACACAATATACATGATGGAACATATTAAAGAGTGTACAGTACATTTCATATGATCACAGTATATGTAGTCATATCTAGACATGTTGTAACTACTTCAGATAAAAAGCAGTAATTTTAAATAATTCTAGCATGTCTCCATTCATGTGCATATAAACAGTTGGTTGAAACATATTTTATCAGTGATTCCACATATTGAGTTGCACTCTTTTTAATAACATCTCATTGCATTCCATTGTTCTTCTGCAATGAGTTCAGCCAAGTAACCAAACAACTTGTAATTTGTTTCTATATTGGTTTATTAATTTCTACTCTCAAACACCTAAAAATGATCTAAAATATTTAATAACTTCCAATCCACTAATTCTGTCAGTACATGTAAATAATTGAGATAAAATGCAGTTTATATTCTTTTCATGATCATCACATGTGACACATTTATTCATTAATTAAACTCATGTAGTTTACTTAACATGTCTAATATACTTGTTTGTTGTTAGTGATACAGCAAATTTTGCTGAAGTCACTTTTTTTTTAGTTTTCTATGTTTTTATTTAATAACCTTCAAATTTACTCTGAGTCTTTTTGAACATGTACATAAACAGTGAATTAAATATAGAAAATACCTGGTTTCACTGAAAAATAGAGTAATGCAGAGAATATTGTAATAATTACTAATATATGTATTCAAACATTCATTTGGAAGTTGCCAGAAGAATAGTTATAGGTCTTTAAGGGTTGAGTAGCACCGTTAAACGCATGCAAAATTTCCAATTAACATTTCCTCTGTGCTCTTAACCCATAGAAGTCCAGTCAGCTATCACTGCATCCCTTTGATGCTGATAGAAATTATGAAAATTAGTCTATAAACTATGTAGCGTCTTTGTTCTATAACATTTAAAAAAATTAACAAATATTTGTTTTTATTGACGTCAGTGGAATATGGTATTGATGCAGAAAAGTCACTTTTTCTTCAGTTTGCTCTGTTCTAATATAATAACCTTTGAATGTAGTCTGAGTTTGTAAGAACATCTACATAATCAGTAAATTAAATATAGAAAAATACATGATTTTCACTGGACAAAAATGCTAAATTCAGACAGTAATTTATAATAAATGGTCATAAATTACTTGGGAAAGTAAAGTGTTGACAAATATTATTTAGGAAGTTGTCATATCATACATCCCAATTAATTGCTTTTGTTGTTTTTCCTTTTCTCCATAGGGCTTATGTTTATTATTAAACTATTATGATGCTTATAGTAAAGTTAGCAGAATGGGAAATAACTAACTCAAATATCACTTTCCTAATAGCTCTAGATGTACTGCCCGCTGTTTATTATGCCAAAAGGGGAATAGACTTGACTTTTCATGCAGGATTTACTTACTGTCAAAATGTATAATGCTCTGTTTTTACATTCTCACTTTCCTCCATGTTTTCTAGTTGCTTCCGCTGCCGTTGGCAAATCAACTTAAAGATACGTAAATGCCATGTACAGGCCCTTTGGCCAGTTTCAATCCACTGTTCACATTTACATACTCTGCCACAAATAAAACTCCCATCGCTGCAGTTTATTGACATATATATTTATCACTTTTGCACAGTATATACAAGAGTTGCACGATATTGGTGAAAACTGACATTGCAATGTTTTTTAAACCTGCAGTATATATTGTGATATAAAAAAGCCCACTCAGGATACACTAGCTGTGTGGAGTTCACGTAAATGGTCAAATATATTAGTTGTGTTCCCTCTGGTTGTGTCAACGGGTGTAAGACACTGTTGACACAGAACACATGTTTCAGTTTCATCCTTCTGTAGCCGAAATAATTCCAGATAATCAACATTGCTTTTCTTTTCACCACAAGTCTCTGTTTTTGGTGATTTTTACTCTCGGCCGTGCCAAAGCAGGCCAGGGTGTTGTCTTCGGTTTATCTTCCGTCTGTCTGTCTGTCTGTCCATTTAAAAACTTTGGCATGCAGTGACAAGTCAGGCCACTATAGGGCAGTCCGACTGGGGGCAATCCCTCAGCTGCCACAGGCAGTCCACCACGGATCCATATAAACATAAAGTCTATATTTCAGCACATTTACAGACCATAATAATAACAGTGTGACATTGTACTGGAATGTGACACTGCAAATAACGTTATTTTCAACAACGAACACCGGAGTCTCAACTTCCTGTCCAGTTTCACTGTGGCTTCACAGATGGAACAGAGGAAAGGGTAAGAGAAATGGAACTACACAACAATAAGTCCCGGAGTTCAGGAGCCTGGTCTGGTATCGGAAACGTGTATAGACTTGGTGGGAAATAATTTCCAAGAGGTATGTTACGGCGTCAACCCACACACCCGCGGGTCTCAGTGAAGCGCTTCCCAGTTGACTTGGTGAGGCGAACGTTATGGCTCTGAACCAGCCCGACTAAATTTATCACAGTTTTACAAATATACAGAATGTATAAATGACATTTAAATGCTCGTAGAAATACATGTAAATCCAGTCACATTGTGGTGATTGTATTCAGTGGATCAGAGTGTCCTGTCATTAAACCTCTGTGGACCTGTCTGGAACACACACATTCATTTTAGTGTTAAAAAAACCCAAAAACAAACATCCATTGTGTATTAATGCTCTGTACATGTGCATCTTCATATTAATACACATTAGTGCATGGATCAGTTGGTTCCGTTCTCCAAACCAGCATTGTTTACAGAACTCAAGCCAGGCTCCGAGCTCCAAATGCAGGTGGTGTCCGGAGCGGATGCACCACCTGTACCGATTGTTAATTCGTCAGCTCCGGAGCTTCCTCAGAACTGGTTCCGAAAAAGACTGATTACTTCCGGTGTCTCATCAGTTCTCGTCCAGCTCTGACAAAGTGCTGGTGAGGGGACACCGGCTGTCCCAGCATCTCCGAAGGTGAGGCGGTGCAGTGAACACCAGCCTGGACTCACAGTCACATCCACCTGACTGTCAATCAATTCAACCCCCACCCTCTAACCACCACCCATCTAAAATGAACCCGATGCTGTTGACTACCAATGGCATTTTACAACTTTTACAACTTACCTTCTCTGACTAAACTCCTCCACCGTTACATTTCCGTGTCTGGATCATTCCAGCGCACCGTCTCCATGGCGACAACTGGTAGCGGATAAATCCTTATTTAGATAAGATGCTCTCCAAGACTTTGCGCTTGTTGTCATTTACAGACAATATTGGTGAATCACTCATGACACGCACATCAATCTCATGCCCATTTTTCCACCTATTTTGTTGTATCTTTCCTGTATTTTGTTAGAGTAAAGGAAACAGAAGGAAATCTCTCAACTATAATAATAATAATAACTACAACTAAATCATTACAAAACAATTTCTTCATCAATGTTTGTGAAGGAGTGTAATAACGTGTTTTAAAATGTTGAACTTCAACTCCTGTTGGAAACCCTGAAAAAACCTGCTCAAGTTATGTACTCATGAATGATTGTTGAACGAAAAAAAGAAAAGATATATTGTGCAGCTCTAGTATATACCATTAAATCTGGACAAACTAAGTTCACATTCATATCTGTCCTCACTTGCCCTTGGCTCAAAGATTTGATAGATGCGTGTTTGAGTGACCGTTTGCTTCATACTCCACTTAATCCCTTGTCTTATTTTGTTTTAGTTGCTGGTGTCGTTTGACTAAAATATAAGCCGTGTTGAAAATGGTAGAATAAATATTTGGTTTTTGGATACAAGCAGTGTTTAATCCATAATGAACTTGTCACTTCATGGGTGTTTAACGATGTATAAAAAAAAAAAAAAGAAAAAAAGATTGAAGATAGCTGTCAACTATTGCATTTTCAGTTCATTATTCTAACATTTCCATAATTTAGAACTATTTTCCATTTGTTTTGTAGCCCTAATGCATCTGTTTGTTTGCGAAAAACAAACGTATTCCTATTGTTGTCTTCAATATTTAATACAATCCCCCACATTAACAAACAGGCGGCTGCCGATGACATTAAAAGAGAGCTTATCATGCTGAGCAGATGTGAGAGTAATACCAGCATTGTTCATGCATGACCCCCCAGTCCTACCACAAGTGGCCTCTCTGTTTAAAGTCAAGGTCTGCATAAACATTTAACTCCCCAAACAGCAAGATGTCAGATGAATTTATGCATTACTTAAATGTTAGATGTGCAAATATCACGCCAGTGCTATATATTAAAGATTAATCTAGAAACATTTAATGGAAAAAAAAAAAAAAAGACAATTGTTTATCATGAAGAATGATCCATTTCCACTAGATTAGATTCCTACTGGGTCACCAAATAGTATAATACGCTTTGTTAAAAGTGTTCACTCAGCTGCATATGTTCAATTAAGTTCCATATTTTGCAGGTAGCAGAGCGACGGTGAGGCTTTTTTCTCCCAGCCTTTCCCTGTTTATGCAGGAGTCGTTCGTTTGTCTTGCTTACTCTTGGTTGGAGGCTGTTTTTCCATGATACAATTATGTGTTGAGCACCTGACAATTACAGAACAAAAACATGACCGATGCACGCAGTGGGGGACAACTGCCTGTTGTAATAGTTTGAACAAATAGAGAATGGTGGGTGGTTTTGGCGCCGGCATTAATATGTAAAGGATATTAATGAAAGCTCTGACAGGAGGAGAAGATAAAGACTCCGTTTTGCTATAAAGTAAACGCATTCAAAAGTTTTTTTGTTTTTTTTTCCTGGATTATTGTTGGAATTTAAACCGCCTTTCCATCTGTGCATGTTTGTTTCCTGCTCTTGCATAACCCTCTTTCCATAAAGACCGGTGAAATCAAAGGGGTTTATTTCCTCCTTTTTTGTGATTCTTTCCCTCCATTGCGTGACATCACCTGACATCCATTATCTTGTCTCATTTTTCAGCCCTTCTGCCTCTAACCCTCCTCCATTCCTCTTTGATAAGAACCCTGCACATTCAATTTTGCCCAATTAGTTGCTGTAAATTTTAAGCTGGCAACCTATATACCAGCATTTGGGCAGCCTGGGGTCTTTAGACACTGGTTGTAGAAGAGTCTGTGGTGATCAGATTGAAGGAGGAGGCCTGGGTTGGCAAATGGAAAGCATTCACGGCAGGAGTTTGAATTATAATCCCCCTCAAAAAAACAAAACAAAAAAAAAAAGGTTGAGCGATCTGAATTTTTTTGCTTCCAATCCAATTTTTTTTTTAGGATTAATTTACTGATACCAATCTGATACAGATTTTTTTCACAATTAACTTTTGTTTTTATAACAAATGTGATTTTCTGGTATATGGTTAACATCAAATTAGCTCTTCCCAGCATTAAAATTAAATGCAACTGAAGCATTACCCAAAGGTTTTATTGTGCTTCATAACATTAACAATTTTTTTTTTTTTAAACAAATATACACTAAGTCAGGTTAGATAAAGAACCAAGTTGAATTTATACTAAAACAATGTGTTATTTTACAGATATTTCAGTTGATTGTTAATAGTGAAAGAGAGTCATAACAAGAGTCATTATTGAGGGAAAACACTTTAAATGATTTCAAGAAGGGCTTTTATTTTAAAGTCTGTCAAAACAGGAAGTACCTTTAGATTGTGAGATTGTGAAACGTTACATTGAGGATGTCAAGTGCCAGGCAGTTCTCAATTCTGTGGCTGCAGCAAGTTTAAGTGTAAGTCGATTGTGTTTGTTATGTTAGTAAATACTTAGTTTGAGAAGAACCACGCCGATAACTCGTATGAAAACTGGATTAGCCCGATCACCTAACTAAATTTGATCTGGTCTTCTAAAACAATGCTAGATTGGCAGGTGGTCGATCTCTAGATCAGATTGGGACATCCCTAAAAACTGGCCTACCAATGTTCTTTTTTTGTCATTTTGATTTAACATCTTTCCTGATCATACCTCCCGGGGATGGAAAATGAGCTTCATTTATGATCGAAATACAATTGTACATTTGAGGGACTCCTACAGATTTTTGACTTTGTTGCTTTCATGGGAGCATGTCTTCACTCGATGGGAGCTGAGCCTCCTCTGGCTCCAGTGTAATTCAGGCCCTGATTTAAGGACATCTCCCCATACGACAGGGATTGGCACATCTCAGAGGATAAAAAAAAAAAAAAAAAAAGAAGTGGATAGACTCCAGCCAAGCCAGTGGTTTGAGTCGACCATAACACTGTCCGTTTTTGGAGTCTGAGCTCAATGCCCCATAGACTTTATTACGCCGTTGCCAGTGGAGCCCAAGAATGTAAAAGTTTGGGGAATTTGCAGAGATGTTTTTATCCCAGTATATTACCCCAGGAAACCTCCAACTGGTCTTTTGGTGTCAGATTAATAGCCAAGACTCTGGTGGCTCACTAAACATGGGTTTTTATAATGTGTTAAAAAATGGAAGTAGGAGGCTTCAGTCCATTTGTCAGCTCAGGGAGTGAGTTTCACTTGGTTGAGTCCAAACAGTAAAGAAAGGGCTAATTCAGACAGGAGCAGGTGCTTAGTCGGAGCGCAGGGAGCCGACTAGGCTTTTTCCCTTCCCTCCATTTGATATTTACCCTTCTCTGTGCTCCATAGTCTTTCATCTTTGTTCTTCTGCTTTTCTGCTTCTTCTCTCTCTCTCTATTTTTTTCTTTTTTTTTTTAATTGGCAGGTGGGAGTAACCCGTACACATTTGATGTCTTCTGCTTCGTCTCTTCCTTCTACCCTGCAGTGCAGGATCCATTTTTTTCCTCAAACATAGAGGGGGGCATACAACTTCTTCTGACCTTTAATAACTTTCCTGGCTGTTCATCCTCTCTCCCCCAAGATAAAAAAAAAAAAAAACAACATCCTTTCATGCTGATTCATGGCCCTTTTTTTTTTTTTTGGAACCAGTTCCAAAACTTTTTGTGGTTCTTTTATCCCCTCAGTCCACTATTTAGCCATTAAAAAAACCCCAACTCCCCTCTGATGGCATTCCTTAAGATTAACATCTGCATTTGTCAGGGTGGAATATAAATTGAGAGGATGACTGGGAGAAGAAGCATGGTTGTGTTGATTAATGCCCAGAAAATTACCTACTGAGTGAAAAAATGTTTCTTTAAGTGACTTTAAACTCTTATCTTAATGAGATAAAAGTTATTTGAGTAAAAAAAAATAACAGTGGGAACAGAACATGTTGGCATTTATCTACAGTCTATTTTTCAATGCATGCCTTGTTAACTCGTACAGCTCAAAGGTCACTCAGGTTGATTTCAGGAATAAATGAGAAAGCTGCATTTTGTACAATTGTTAAATGAGACTTTCTTAAACACGGAGGAGTAATTTTACCAACCTCATAGAGTTTAGTATGGTTTAGCTTGTTTCCAATGTGATGATTCAGAAACTTTGTTGTTGTATGGATGATTTTATGATCTTTTAGAATAAATATTGAGTTAAATTTTGCTAAATAAGATCTTCATGATGTGAAATAACAAACTGTGGCCACCTTTCTTTAAACAAGAGGTTCTCAACCTTTTTTTTGAACAAACACCCCCTTACATCATTATGAGGCTCCTGATGCCCCCCCACCTCCTGAAAAAAAATTTGGCAACGGGGAGGAATGTAATAGCACTCCATAGGTAGCACCCCCCCACAATATCCTCCTATTGCTGCCCTAGGTGGTGTACCCAGATGTCTATCCCCCAAACAAATTGTTGAGCAGGTTGGAGGGTGCAGGAGATGTACATTCATCATTGAGATAACATACTGGTAGTAAGAAAGCAGCAGCACAAGCAGCACTGGAAACAAAGTGTCTTCTGGTATGGATACTTACAGTCGGAGAAAAAATTATTAAACCATCAAAAATCCATCAAAAACAATGGTTATGCAATCAAGTACTAACTCTTGTGTGTATCATGTGACCAAAACAGACATAAAAGAAAACATTGAATTCTAAAAGCGCTGTTTTTGTTAGTACAATGTCATAGTTTTTGATGTAAGAACATATGATTTTGGTTTTTATCAAGAAAACCATGGAAAATGGATAGATATCAGCTCTTAAATTAAAATCTTATGAGCTATTTTTGTTATTATTATATTTGCCCAAACAAATGTACCTTTTGGTTGTACCAGACATTAAAATGAACAAGAAATTGAAGAAGATATAGGGTGGTCTAATAATTTTTTCTGCTACTGTATAGATTGCGATGAATAAACTAATACCCCCCATTGTGTCTCAGCGCCCCCTCTCAGTTTTCTACTTCCAAACACCCCCAGACTGTGTCTCAATACCCCCTGGGGGATTGTATCACCCCCGTTGAGAAACACTGCTTTAAACTACAACACAACATAGTAAAATGGATGTAGAAATGATTATTCTTTTAGAAAAATAAAGTAACTGAATACTCTTACTGTAAAATAATAATTCCATTGACATTTATAGGATTGTGTAAATAGCATAGCAGTCTCAGATTTGGCGGAAATAGAGTTAGTGTTGCATATAAAATATTTGACACTGAATTCCAAATTAATGACATGGATGCAAACATCAAAAATGATTATACATTTTCAATTTCACTTTGCATCTATCCTGTGGATCAGTGGATGATTGATTGAATGGAAAAACAAAATTCAGCGTAGAGTTCAAAGGTTATATTTGTGCAGATGATGATCCAGATGTTTCAGCCTCAACCTTTTGGTCATAACTGTAATTTTTCTTCTTGAGGATGAGAGGCTGCACTTTGCTCTTCACCGGAAGACCCATTTTTGTCAATCAATGTTGTGTTTGGAGGAGCTGTTTAAAATGTATGAGGCCGGTAATGTGGCCGGCTAAGAAGATGATGATAAATTACCACACCCCTCTTCTCATTTCCACTGCATTTAGCTCTTAGATGCACCTTGCCGGCACTATATTTACGAGCATAGCACCTTCCCACGGACACCTTTTTATTGCACATGACCTAGCACTAGTTGCTTTGATTGCTTTTGGATTGCACCTTTCTTATTGAAAGTGTGTCGCTTTTTCTTGTCGCCTTTTGTGGTAAAACTGCATTAGCTTTTTAAATGACTGTGTCAGACGGTGTCATTTCGGACTGAAGCTATTTACACTAGTGTGGAGGACTGTGTGGATGCTAATGGACCTTTGGAAACTGATTTTTTTTTTTCTGTTTTGAAGTGATTCTGTTCTGATCAGTTACTTGGTTGATCAGTTTACATAAAAAAGTCTCTGTAGAATATCTAAAACTTATAAACATTCACTTGGACTTTAAAAGGAACTGAAGATGCTATGGTGGCCTGAAGTCCAAGGTCGAGGGTCCTGTGAAGAAAGATGTTATTTTCTATATCATTGAATCCCTTTATCCATTAGTCTTATAGACCTTGTGTCTGTTGTATTTTTTATGCTGGAAACTTGTTTATTGAGGTTTTGATCGTCTCCTTATATGCTGGTGCTCTGAAGCAGCCTTTAACTCTTGCTAAAAACAGGCTCTGTGCCTACAGAAGTCAAGAGTCTCTTTGGTCCCATGATAAGACACCACTTTTGTGCTTTCTGCCTGTCGTAGAGCATTTGCTATGTCTATAAAAGTGTTGTTTATTTGTCCATGTGAAGGATGCTGGTTGGCTTGACATGCTGGTTGGCCCGATGTAAAATTTACCTAACACTCGACCAGTATACCAGGTTTTACCCGCAGGTGCTGTCCAAAAGTCTTATTCCCATTTTATCTTTGTTTTTTTTGCAGGGTTGAAGTGATCAGACATATTTCTCATTCTCTTTACTTCACATACAGCAAGAAAATGCAGGAGATATGTGCACAGCCTTAAAAGACACGTAAAAAACTGAACTAAATGGGTTGTAATGCTTAAAGCTGCTATTTAGTGTGACCTCTGACCCCATGAAAAAGAGCAGTGCAAACAATTACAAACATCTGTTGAATCAAACCTGGCATAAAACATCAGAAAATGAATGCAATAAATGTCATATTACTTTAGCATGTCAGTTAAAGACATGTTAAGTCCAGACGCCTATCACTTTGGTTTATACAAGCTGCTTTTTCCTTGAAACTTTTGTTTTTGCTGGAAGTACTTTCCATACATCCAGATTGGATCTTAATACATAGACTGAGAAATGCATGCAATGTGGTCATTTGAAGTTTAGTAAACCAACAAACTTAATGTTAGATGAGAACTTGTACTGTACAGTAGGTCTGGGCAGTAAATGGAATTAATTCACTTAATTTGGATTCGATTTTACTGTCTGAAGAGTAAATGGCAAAACCTAGATAATTCCTCTGGAGACATTTCTTGCAACCAGTTTGCTTTTTGTGATAAATAAACGGTGAATGTGTTTCTCCAGTCTTATCTGGTGTGCAGTTTTAGAGAGGAAAGCATACTTTTTAAATCATGTTTTGTCAAGACAATTGTTTAAAATTGTAAAGAGCCAAGCCATGCCACTGCTTGTATACTTTGACTCAGCTGAAGAGAAGAAATGAGACTACTAAAGCTCATCACGACAGAGTTTAGGAGCTCTAGTTCACTTGGTGGCAGTAGTAAACCTCCAACATGTGAAACACCAAACAAAACTAAGTAAAGCAGCACCATCTAGAACTCTGTCGAGATAGGACTGGTTATTTCAGACTAAAACGGCACCATAATCAGATTTACTATGATGCATTTCCTACTTAAAAAAAACTTTTTTTGCCCAATTATTTTGTCTTTTTAGTTTCTCTGGAACTTTGTAGTAAACAATCATGAAATGCACCGTTAATATCTTCCTCTTCCTGCTGAAACATAGTAATAATAATGGATTGGATTTCTATAGTGATTTTCAAGGCACCCAAAGCAGTATTGGTAAATTTTGTTTTTAGTCACAGCTGCCCTGGGGCAGGCTGATGGAAACATGGCTGTCAATTTGCACCAAACGGCCCCTCCGACCACCATCACCACCGAACATTCATACACCAGTGTGAGTGAGTGTGTCTTGCCCAAGGACATAACAGCACGTGACAGAGCAGGATTTGAACCACCAACCCTTCAATTATTGGACGACCCACTCTACCTCCTGAGCCATGGTCACCCCCAACATGAATCTTCATGTTTTCTGCTTCAGGTTAGGGTAAAGGCATCAAATCACTGAGGGGTTTGTCCAACACTAGTGAATCTATGTAGAACAATAGTACATATAATATAATAATATGTCATCATGTTCTCTTTTTCTGATGTGAAACAGGTTGGTTTGAAGGCAGGGACATCTTTAAATGTAGTTCTTTAAAGGTCATGATGATAAATGTTGGTTCAGTTGGTGTGAGCAAATGAAACCAGTTTAAGCTTGTAGATCAGATCAGAACAGCCGAACTACAAATCCACCTAACTCCATTCAACAGTGGGTGAAGCTTAGAGTCTGCACTCTGATTAGACACTAACCAAGGACACCTCGAAATGTTTGGCTGAGAAAGTCACCAGTCGTGATCGTCCCAGCATTTCAAGGTACTTTCAACTCCTCCTAAGCCTTGTATCTTACCCCGTCTCCCTCCCCATTCTCTCAATTAGTGTTTGACTCTGAAACCCTCTGCCCTCCTGCGCACTCTCCTACTGTCTGGGTTTCTTTTGACTTTACTTTAATGTTTTTTTTTCCTCTTTGTTTCGTTGTCACATCACCCTTCCTCTAATGGGCTTAAGCTAGGCATGAATGAGTAGCTCCAATCCAAATTCTCTGAGTGCTGTACTCGAGAGGGCGGCGGAAAGGAAGCGGGATCTACATTTACGCCATATGCCCTCTTACCTCGCTGAGACGAAGTGGTTTCACCTTGTTTCCTTTGTGCCTCTCTGAAGGCTGCACACTGTTAGCGCATCACAAAGCAGCTGTTTTATGAGTCTGGTTTCTTTAACCTGCAGTCACTGAGCTCATCTTCCTTTTTTTTTCCATTTGGCAAAGGGCATATTCACAACTGAAATTTTAAGATATAGCAGATACAAGTGTCTGAAGTTGTTTTTCTTAATCTAAAGCTTTCATGCTTCATCTGAGAATAGATCTGAAGTGAGATTTTTACTTTTTTTTTTCTGCTTTGAAACGTAAAACCAGTAATTATCCATCTGTTTGATGTTTCCGATGCCGGACTCGGGGAAAAAATGCGACATAATGTCTGAACTGTTTAAGTGCAAAACTGATGACACTCTGTTGCGATGAGTGTTTCATGCTATAGTTGCATAATTCACTTTGATGTGAACCAATCAGCTGAACATTCACAGTTTGTACCTCTTGAACTCTCTACATATGCAGTAATTCATGCAGATATTCTCAGCACTGAGAGTAAATTCAGAGGGATTCTGTCGTACCGAGCTGTGCATGCCTGGCTGTAGCGTTAATGATAATGGATGAATTTAATTCGACATCCCTCATCTCTTAAAATATTGTGATAATTGCTCCCAAGAATTTTTTTTTCTTTACTTGTAGTCTGATTAAATTAGCATAGCTGACACCTTCATTTAATGGCGTTTAGAGATGACCTTTCACTCCGGTCGTAACCTTAAGGTGCACGCTTTGATTTTCTCACAATGAAGGGCTTTTCATTAGCAGTGGCTCTTGATATATTACAGACAAAAATTCAACGTTTAAGGTGGTTCATCCAGGTTTTCAGTTTGAGCTTAGCAGTGGTTTGGTGACAAGTTGAGGCATCGAAGCAATCTAAACGGAGCGATTTCTCTTCTGAAAACACTTTTTGATGTTCAAAACAGGAAGTAACAACAGGGTATTGTCAGTCATTAAAGAGGAAAAAAAATGACTCAGTCACACGTAACAAACATTGTAAGAGAAAACGTAATAAGTTTTTTGACATTTGGTGAATTCAAGCCAATCTGAACCCTTTAAAGGGCACTCATAGAAATACTCTGAATTGTCAACCTTAGTGTGTTATTGGAGGAAATAACAAGACTATTAATGCTGTGTAATTTTTCAGTTTTTTTATAGTTATGTAGAAAATCAAGGTCATTGAAGTTACCATATCTGGTTCCTAACTTGAAAGTAAAAAAAAAAAAAAAAAAAAGTACATGTGCAAAATACAAGAAAATGACTTGTAAGGGGAAAGGAACATGTATTTTAAAACATTAGAACATTACAACATCATAGGTGCTGATCCAGACACCTGCCAACATCCATATTATCCCTTTAACATCATTACTTACATTAGTACCATTACATCATGGTACCAAACAAAGCTGGTATACTCACTGTTCATACAGAGTGGACCTTACAGACCCTGGAGAACTCATTGAACTTCAGATTGCTGACTCACTGTAACTGTTGCTGTAACTATCTTGTAATGTATGTGGAAATTACCAAAAGTAGTCACTTGCCAGACAGGGTTTAGTATTTATTTGAGAAATTGCACAGTGATATTATCGTCTATTCTGTTAACTTCATCTCATCACTGTAGTGAAATCTAATAATTAGTAATGGGAGTTCTGATTACTTTGTGAAGTCAAATTGTTAGACCAGATTATGTCAAATATGCAACACCATGGTTAGTACATGCCTTTCAAACTTAACTAGTAATAAGAATAAGATTAAGACGATGAAGAACTTGAGTGCACGCCACATAAAAATTTGCCAACTTCAGTTACTATTGTGAATAATTGACCAAGTATTTGCACACACTCCTACTAATAATAGTCTGATTATGCTGACTCTATTAGTTCATATAATTCTACTACCTCTCCATTAAACTACGGAGATACAGATATTAGACTTTCTAAGGCAAATAGTGAGACATAATATGGAGATGACAAAATATGCTATTTCTGGTTCATTGAACCGATTTTATGCAGATGAAAGCTGATGATCAGAAATATCAGACATTTTTTAAGAATACTTAGCAAATTTCCAATGTGGAACCAAAACACAAGCCTTTGCTCTGACTTTCTGATCTGGAAAGACCCAAAGTCTTTCAACCCAAACATGTGAACTTTAAGTGATGTTAAGTGATGTTTATTGGTCGACAGCTCAGACCACCCTGTGTTTTCTTCAGTTTCTTGTTAATTTTAATGGCTGATACAACTAAATGTATATTTGTTTGGAGAAATGTAATGATAACAACAAAAAAAGCTCGTAAGAGTTTAATTTCAGAGCTGATATTTATCCATTTTCCATGCTTTTCTTGATAATAACTAAAATCACATAAGTGCTTACATCAATATCTATAGCATTGTACTGACAAAAAGTGCTTTTAGGCATTCTGTGTTTTCTTTTCTATCTGTCTTAATCACATGATACACACAGGAGTTAATATTTGATTGCATAACCATTGTTTTTGATGACTTTTGATGGTCTAATAATTTCTTTCTGTCTTTTATATTCTATCAGGCCAAATCCTGAAACATGAACCTTTTCATTAAATCTTGAAGGAATCTTCGCTATAACAAGTTATTCTTACATGTGAACAGGTCCAAGTGTCTCTGCAGCTCTCCCTACCATATGGATATGGTGGCTTACAAATGTTTTTTCCTGTCCTTACTTTGGAAAATTAAAAACAACTTCCATGCCACATGTCTAAAGGCAGTCCTTTGTGGTCACTCTCTAATTAAATCTCTTCCAGCGACCAGTATCTTTGTGTTTTTTTTGAGCTTAAGTGCATGCTGTTTCAAGCCTCTTTACCTTTTGATCGTACGTATAAACAGTGAACACAAAGCCATCTGCATTGGACTTCTCCCGACTGCATTTCCTGTGCCAAGTTGGACAAATTCTGCAGTAAACTGGCCTGACAGAGGATCCGTCTATTCATCGACTCTCGCTGATTGTCCCTCCAGTTTTCTCAAATGTAGCCTGGTGCACGTTTCTGTGGAGGGTTTCATCAGTGTCTAGAGTGGCCTCTCCTGCTGGCCCGGCGCTTGCTTGTGAAAGCTAATTATGCTGGGCTATTTTCTGACCAGGGAGCATGTCAATATTACACAGTGGGAGAGCCCTTATTCGCCCTGTGCCGCATTCTTATTCATGAGCCTTAATTCCATCAATGGCCTCCTCCGCCGCCGCCGGACTAGAGCTGCTCCCGACTATGGTGTGATGTTAAAGGAGGCGCTTGTAGCTGTCACGTAGAAATGCAGTACCATAAAGAGCGTAACGTGTAGCCCCGCCCAGGCTCCAGCTTTCTTTGAGGGTGTGTAGAATTGTTGTGTATAGAGCACAGGAGGGCCTTTTGTGGATGTTAACGTTGATCTGATGTATATGCTCAGTGGGGTCGGGGTACAAACTGTGGGTGTTGAATAGATGTGGAGGAGTATGTGGTCAACCCCGCAATGGAGAAAATGCTAAACTTGTGCTTGGTTGGACGACGGTACTATTGTAAACGATGGAACGTAGATCACTGCAATGGGGCGAACTGTCTCATTGTGTTTCTATATGCATACAGTGCACAGAATAGACTCATTTATTTAACTAGAACTGAGGGTGGTATCATGATCATGGATGGGTAGGTTGGGTTATAACTCACATATTTCATCCTTAATTATCTGTTTAATGCAGTTCAAGTGCAATATCAGTTTAGCATGGCTCACCCTGTGAAACTCATAATGTAAATAGTGCTTATCAAGTTTGGTAAGTTTGCTTATTACTCCCTTGTGCTTATTTTATTGACAATTTTTGGTTCTTATTGCCATTTTTGGTACTTATTATCTTTTGGTACTTACCGCTTTTTTATTGCTGTATTTCTTAGCTCTTTTTTTATTTCTAACTGTTATACTTGTGTGAAGAGCAATGATAACACCAGATTTACCCCAGGATTCATTTAATTTCATTTATTTCGAGCAAGTGAGTAAGCAACAGTTGACCTGCATACAACGGTATCTGACAATGCAGAGACATTGAACAGAATACATGTAAGCTCAATAAATCAAATCAATTCATTTGTGCTTGAAAAGGAGTAGGAAGAATAAAAACTTTAATAAAATATTTTTAACTTTAATAAAATATTTCTGATTCTGATACATTTTATAAGACGTGAAAGAATTGGGATTCAGACTGTAGATCGTGATTCTACTTCCTACCTGTGCAATTCTCTGCAGGTCTGTTTAGTATGAGGTTCATGTTCTGTGGTGACAAGAAAAGACAGGACAGACTTATTACAGAGAGTTGAAACTCTACCAACAGTTTACAGTAGATAGGGAGTCAAGAGTCATGTCACCTTTGTTGTCTCTCCTGGGGTAAATTTGTCAGTGTTATCTGTTGCTCTATAACCAGTACAATCAACAATAAGTACAATTGCGGAAAACATTATTAGACCATCAAAAGTCATTAAAAACAATGATTATGCAATCAAGTACTAACGCCTGTGTGTATCATGTGACTAAAACAGACAGAAAAGAAAACATGGAATGTGTCTAAAAGCACTGTTTTTGTCAGTACAGTGCCATAGATATTGATGTAAGAACTTATATGATTTTGGTTTTTATCAAGAAAACCATGGAAAATATATAGATATCAGCTCTGAAATTAAACTTTTATGAGGTATTTTTTTATCATTATATTTGTCCAAACAAATGTACCTTTAGTCGTATCAGGCATTGAAATGAACAAGAAATTGAAGAAAACATAGGGTGGTCTAATTTTTTTTCCTGCAACTGTACAAAAAAAACCAATGACACAGTGATGAATGAATGAATGAATGAATGAATGAATGAATGAATGAATGAATGAATAAATAATGTAATTGTGTTGTAAAAAAAAAAAAAGGGAAGTGCAATGAATCAATCCTCACTAAAAAGCAGTGAGTATAAAAATAATCATAATACAATCATTAAATACATTGATAATTAAAATGTAAGCTGAATGGGTTTTTTTTTAGCTTTATTTGCTCATTTTACTTATTAAGTCATATTTTAAAGTTTTCAGAAAAGAAAAAAATCTATTTTTTCAGAAAACATGGTACAACTATTGCTTTATAGTGTAATATTAAGGTGGACCAGATGTGTGAACAACAATGATAACATAAGAGAAATTCAAATATAAATAATAAGCATACTAATATACACAAATATGACTTTGGCAATTGATCTGAGGCTAATGCAAGGTTAAAAATAAAGTCCTTTTTTTTGTCCCTAAAGTTAATATGAAATAAATTTTATGACAAAAAAGTTATTATGGTGCTACATGAGTGTTTATTTAGTGTTTATCTTCATCGAACCAACTTACAGGTACATCAGTGATAAGAGTTGCTGTACTTTTATTGATTGGCTCTGGGATTGTCATTGAGTTGTACCTGGGAGATTCTGCTGAGTTTGGTCTCTTCTTTGGCTTAATATTAAACATGTTTTGCTGTTGTTGAAGTCTAGCAAAGTTGGGAAGAATAGAAAAGTAAACCAAGAATCTATATCCAAAGTTAATGGGTTCATCTTTTGTCTATTTATACCCTTTCTCCAATTTGTTTTTGCCTAGTCTTACTGACAAATACACAAATGCAGGTGAAAACATAACCATCTCAGTGAACATAATTAAACTCTCAACAGAACAAAATTGAGAATAAATGTAGCCGCTCGGAAAAACAAAAACTGATGCTGGTTTAGTGTGATTTCAGTCAACTGATTATATGTGACCTCTCTTTAATCAGGTAATTTCCACTGAGATTAAAATCTAATTTTCAAGGGAGACCCAGGCAGAGAAAAGTGATTTTAATTTAAGATTTAATTTAATCAAGTCATTCAGATTAAAAGTATTTGATGCAGTTTGAAGCTGCCCTTTTGTTCAGGTGAAGGGCAAAAAAAATCTGGTTCAGGGAAAAAGGAACAAAAAAAACCCAGCACAGTAATTGTAAGCATTTTAGATGAAAATGTGGGAAAAAAAACAAGCAAAAAATGTTTATATTTTATTTTTTTTAAACATCAAGCTTGCTGGGGTTTAAAAATCTTAGTATTAGTGTTCACTGAGTCCTGATAGCGCATGTGTTGTACACTTTGATTCACAATTTTAATTAGGGTAAAATATTTTGTTTTTGCTTGGATTTCTCTTGCTTTGAGAATGGGACGGAGACCTGAAAAACCTCTCCATAATTCCTTAGCCTTTGTCCATCGAGACCCAGCGCTACTTTTATATCAGTTCCCACATGACATTTTCTTTGTATCTAACCTTTAAATGATTTATCACTATTTATGTATAACATTATCCTCTATATTTAATATTTTATCAGTATAAACTATGTATTTTCCTCCGATCATGAAGATGTTCATAAAAGCTTAGATTAAAGTTGAGGGTTATTATTTCAAAAACAGAGAAAACTGCAGAAAAAGTAACTATTTTAGTAAAATTAACTAAATATCAATCAAGCATTTCCATCCAAAGTCACTGATCCAACTCCATATGTTTTACTGGGGAATTAATCTTGTGGAAGATGGCGGTGTTTCCAAATTTGCTACTGAGCCTCTGAACATCCAAGTGGGTCATATCTGATGACCATGAAAAGACGACAAACTGCATTTTACATGAATTACCTGCATCAGAAAGTGTGAAACTCATTTTAGTTCAGGGGTCACATTCAACCCAATATGAGCTGAAGTGGGCCAGACCAGTAAAATAAAGGAAAAACAGTGGAAAAAAGTAAAATTAAGGTAAGATTAGATTCTCCTTTATTAGTCCCACAAGAGGAAATTTCAGATTACATTATAATAATGTAACACATAAACAACCTGAAATGTCTTAAGAAATAAAAGTGCAGTTTTAACGATAATATGCCTCAGTTTATCATTTACCTATTTTAAATCACAACTTAGAGATAACAGTGGATCTACAAATATATATAAACTTAATAACAGGAATAACATTGTTAAAATTACACTGACTTCAAATTTCAGGTTATTCATACAGGGAAAAAAAAAAATATTAGACCATCAAAAGTCATCATTGGTTATGTAATCAAGTACTAACTCCTGTGACTAAAACAGACAGCAAAGAAAACATGGAATGAATAAAAGCACTGTTTTTGCCAGTACCACAGATATTGATGTGATTTTGGTTATTATCAGAAAATCTATAGAAAATTGATAAATATCAACTCTGAAATTAAACTTTTATGAGGTATTTTTGTTGTTATTATATTTGTCCAATCAAATGTACCTTTAGTTGTAGCAGGCATTACAATGAACAAGAAATTGAAGAAAATATAGGGTGGTCTTATAATTTTTTCTGCTACTGTATACATTGTGACGAATAACACTGATTAACGCCCCCCATTTGTGCCCCCTCCAACATTGTGTCAATGCCTCCTGGGGGGGCCATACCACTCCCACTGAGAAAACTTCTTTAAACTATAACATAACATAGTAAAATGGATGTACAGATGATTATCCTTTTAGAAAAATAAAAGTAACTGAATACACATACTGTGAAATAATATTTCCATAGACATTTATAGGATCGTGTAAATAGCATAGAAAACCTGCTTCAGTCTCAGATTTGTCAGAGAAGAAGTTGGCGTTGCATGTAAAACATTGGACACCCAAAAAAAAATATATAGGGTGGTCTGATATTTTTTTTCCCGCTACTGTATTTGTTCAGATTATTCACAATTTTTTGTGAAAGGATATTTTGTAAATGTAAAATTTTCATGTAATTTTACTTTGTTTAAAATTAAAACAAGGAGAAAGACTTGGAATTGTCATTATTTGTAGGTTATCATGATAGTATTTTACTGGCCTGACCCATTTGACCCATCAGTTTGATCTTCTATGTGGAACCTGACCTTAAATGATTTTAACATCTTTGATTGTATCTTCAGTGTAATATTTGTATTTCATAAATTCACTTTACGGGCCAGAATGGAAACGGGCTATATGTTTTTGACACCTGTGATTTACATGTATTGATAGGGTTAGCAGATCAACAGTTATGAAACTTTTTAGATCAGTAGATGCTTTTTGTCGGTGATGGATGTTTGGATCTTTATGGGTTAATGTTGTGCATCTATTACACAGTGAAAGGAGGTGGTTTTGTTTTGGATTTTTTTGTTTTCTGGCGGGAATGCTGTAGAAAAGCCTGGGGTTTAAGGGGTTATCTGCCTTTTGTAAACAGTGTTTGACATACACATACATGCACAAGTACAAGTGTTTGTGGGTCTGTGCTCTGTGTGTGAGCTACGTGATCGGAGAGGAGAATCCACAGAGGAAGTGTGGATGGAAGGAGTGAGCAGTATTCATAGTTTGGGACCGACTTAGAGGAATGCAGCAGAGATGAAAGATGTTCATCTCAAACACCGCTGCACTCTCGCCTTTTTTTTTTGTCTACTGATACTGTCGCAATCAGGTTTGTGTCACCTTGAAAAGTTGATGGAATTTACTTTAACGTCCACGACTCCCTGATACTGTTGTTTACAGTGCTACTGCGGTGTCGAAACCCGGACATCGGATGGTGTTTGATTAGCTACGAAATCAGAATTGGAATTTGTCTTTCAAGTGTCTTGGCTTTGAGGGTTTTCCCCCCCCCCTCATCTATTTAAGAAAAGATGCCTTGCTTGTTTATTATTTCATGTGATGCCTTTTTTTTATGATGCAAGTTCACTAGAAACAGGCAGAGATGGTAGAAAGAAGTATATTTAATAAAAGATATCATGAAGCAGTGTATTCCTGTTGGGAAATTAGGTTGCTGCAGCAGCATAAATAATACAGTTCAACAAGGTAAAATATATAGAATATAAGCTCCATATAATATAAAAAATGCAGAGAAGGAGTTTTAAAGTGTAGATGTGGGAGATGATTGTTTCAAAGTGTAATCAGGGCTTGTGCGATTTTCTATTCAGGTCATTTCATATTCGTGGCACAGGGGTGGAAGTATCAGTCACTGTCAGGAATACTGGGAGTAACTAGAACAAGAGGTTTTTGACAAACTAAGAACTAGTTAACTGCTCTAAGTAAAAGTTGTTGTTTTTTTGTTTGATTGTACTATTTTTGTCTTTACTACTATCCTATAGTTGGGGCAGAGGTGAATAAATGTTGATTTTCTCTGTATTTGACTGAATATGACTCATTTATACTTGGTTTTTTTTATCTACTTTTCATGGTGTTTTGTTTTAATTTTTTTTTTTTTATTCAATCTCTTTAGTTGGCTCCCTCATGTTTTTTTCTCTTTTATGTCCTGGTTGATAAAGCCTGTAGACCTTTCTATCATCTTTTATTAAGTGTGATTTCTATAATTTCTATTATATATTACCTTTTTAAAGAATTATTTATCTGTTAACCCTTGAAGATCTAGAACCATTTTCTTGTAAATTTCACCTGTCCTTAGTAATTTATTACATTTATATAGTATTACCCTTTACATTTTATGTTTTTTTCCAGAGAAACAAGATGGGTAGTTAAAGGGTTAACAGTCCAGTTCAAACATTGGAAACCATGTAAACAGAACTTGGCTTAAAGGAGATGTCTTTACAGCAAACAGTGAAGGATAAGTCCATAGTTACCTAGCTTTGATCAGGAATACTGGGAGTAACTAGAACAATAGGTTTTTTTTATTCAAACTAACTGCTGTTTCTTAGTAAAAGTTGTTGTTTTTTTGTTTGATTATACTATTTTTATCATTACTACTATCCTATAGTTGGGGCAGAGGTGAATAAATGTTGATTTTCTCTGTATTTGACTGAATATGACTCATTTATTCTTGGTTTTTTTATCTACTTTCATGGTGTTTTTTTTTTTTTTTTAATTCAGTCTCTTTAGTTGGCTCCCTCATGTTTGTTTCTCTTTTATGTCTGGGTTCATAAAGCCTGAAGACCTTTCTAACATCTTTTATTAAATGTGATTTCTACAATTTGTATTATATTACCTTTTTAAAGATTTATCTGTTAACCTTGACCATCTAGAACCTTTTTCTTGTAAATTTCCCTTTTCCTTAGTAAAGAATTATTTATCTGTTAACCTTAAAGATGTAGAACCATTTTCTTGTAAATTTCACTTTTCCCCTAGTAATTTATCACCATTTATGTAGTATTATCCTTTAGATTTTATGTTTTTTCAGAGAAACCATTTGGGGTAGTTAAAGGGTTGAACAGTCCAGTTCAAGCATTGGAAACCATGTAAACAGAACTTGGTTTGAAGGGGACGTCTTTACAACAAACAGTGATGGATAAGTCCATAGTCACCCAACTTAGCTCTAATCCGTCCCTGTAAGACATGCCTCAGGTCATAACAAAAAGAGGATAACATATTTCATGTCCTTTCCACAAAACAAAGTGTCCTGCTGAACATAGCCATTTCTCCAAGTTTTTTGCAATAAATCCGCTCCAAACAGATGTTGACACCAAATGCATACTGCAGTTGGGAAACAAGCCAAGCAGAAAGGAGCAGACAGGATGACACACTCTAGACTTTGTTTTCCACCAGAATGCGACTCCCCTCCTCCTCAGGCTGTATCTCAGGAGACCTGTTGGTATGGAAGAGAAGTTAAAAGACAGCTAAATGTCTCGGCTTCCCTTGACAAATTCAGTGGGACAGTAGTGCTGCGTGGGGTGAAATACAAGGAACGCCTTGTCGCCTCAACCGCTACAGGGAAGAGCCAGAACTCTATCACTCTTTGTACTTCTTGTTCTCTTCCTTGTTCACCTTGTGGTGTGTCACCTGAAGACTGCATAAATATAGCAGCACCTGTTCATAAACTAAGACCAAATTACAACTTAAGTGAGGGATATCGAATTTAAAATGCAATCGAAATGTTTCTTATACTTCCGACAGTAGTCGACTTTATGACAGTCATCATTTAGTTAAATAACTGACGCTGTGAGATCTTATTATGTACAATTTTCTACCTTGAATTTGTTGTGCAGCATCAGAAACAGACACATCTGCCCGATTAGTCTGGCACTGCTCCCATTCAGACTGATTTCACTGAGCTGGAATGGGAGCCAATCATAACCATTTGTCTGATATCGGGCTGGTCAGATGTGGTTGGATACGATGACAAGCTGCTGCCTGTCCAGGACTGGATTTCATCTCTGACTGTTGGAAGACTGTCCAGTTTGATCAAGAGACATTTGGCCTGAATTGGAGACCCCAGACTAATTCAGATTTAAGAATCAGTCCGCAATTATTAGTCTGGCATTTTCAGGCTAGTTATTCTATGGATTAACCCATAAAGACTCAGTGCTACTTTTGTGGCAGTTTTTTCTGTAGTTTAACTTTTCTTAGGTGATTTATCACCATCTATTGTAATATTATCTTTAGTATTTTATATATTTTTTTTAGTTAAAATTACTTGTGTTTAAGTCACTGATCATGTAGATGTTCATAAAAGCTCAGAGTAAATTCAAAGAATATTTTGCAAAACAATGAAAATTTGAGAAAAAAAGTGACCCTTTTCAGCAAAATCTGTCATTAATTGAACTCTCCATCCACTGTCATTGATTCAACTCCATTAGTTTTCCTGGTGAATCAATGTTGTAGAAGATAACTGTTTCCATGGTAACTATGGTGCCTCTAAATGTCCAAATGGGTCATATTTGATGATCATGAAAAGAGGACAAACTGTATTTTACACAAATTATTTCAGTTATTTTAGGTTGTTCATGGAAGTTTGATTAATTGGTTTATTTTGAGCTTGTGTACTCTATGTACAGTGGTATTTCAATTCACAGTGACAGAAATAACATGACATCCACATATTATATACATATCACGATGTGTACACAAGTATACATAAACATATACAATGATTGACTATCAATATACACCCCTAGTAGCCTTGAAAGGGAGTGAGAAGAAGTAAAACTTACTGAACAACCAGTTTCACTCCATAAACTTGTATGGTTACAATTATATCAGAGAAATTAGTTCTAAACATACATTAGTAAATAATGTCAATGATTAAAGTAAAAAATAAGAGAAAAAAAGAAAAAACACCACATTGACCTTCATAGCCCTTCATCTCTATATCATTTTAAGATAATTTCTTTATATTCTGTTCACATTTTCATAGTGTAGTTAATTTTTGTACACTAAAACAAAGATAAAAATTTGGAGATATCATTATTTCTAAGTTATTGTACTACTATTATTATTTTATTGGTCCAGCCCACCAGAGCTCACGTTGGGCTGAATGTGGCCCTTGAACTAAAATGACTTTGACACCCCTGTTGTAGATAAAAGCATAATCTGTACTTTACCGCTGCGGATCTCCTCTCACTATCATATCATAGTTAATCACACACTGGTTTTACAGCTTTGCATTTTCACGGGCCAGTAAATTACTTTCCTGTCAGGCTCAAGTTGCAGTGAGTGACTGACAGTACCTTGGGCATATTGACACAGCGGACAGGAGAGTTCAGTCAAGCCCGAGCTTTTAATCCCATCTACGCATCCTTCAGGACGATTCCTTAAGACCTGCGGTGATTTCCAGCATGCCAATGGAAGCGTGGACACTTGCCAAGTTATCGACGCTTGACCCCCTCCTGTATCGAGCACCGAGGTTACTCATAACCCCTGCTCGTCTTTCATTATTGAGATGTGAATGAGGAAGGTCAAGAGGTGGCTCTCATCGATCGGTCAACACAGGAATATTTGATTGTTGCTCAGCAGCTCTGCCAACACGCTTAGCTTTGTGGGGGCGAAGGTGGCCATTTTGAATCTAAAGAAGGGGAAATGTGCATCTTTGGAACGGCTGGTTAACCCATGAAGACCCAGGATTACTTTTATATCAGTTCCCCGATAAATTTTTCTCTCTGTATCACCTTTCTTATGTGATTGACCATCATTTATTAGAAAATTATCCTCTGTATTTTGCATGTTTCTCTGTAAATCATATTTACTTTAGATGTTCATGAAACCTCACAGTAAACTCAAAACAGAGAAATCAAAAAGTCAAATCTATCAATAACTGACCATAAACCCAGTGTGTCCATCCACTGTCATTGATCCAACTCCATGGGTTTTACTGGTGAATCAATGTTGTAGAAGATGACAGTGTTTCCACGTGTACTACGGAGCCTCTGAACATTCAAATGAGTCATGAAAAGACAACAAGCTATTTTACACCCATTATTTACATGAATTGATGTATTCAGGTACTGAACAGTTTATATCAGTAGATAGTTTTGTTCATTAGTGAATGTTTGAGTCTTTAAGGCGAGACACTCCAGGTGAATAGGGTAAAATTTTAAAATGAATATCACCATAAAACTTCCTCGGTTGATTATTTACACAAGTATAAAAAAAAAATTGTCAAGTTTTTAAAATTTGTATGTTTAATTATACAAATTATGCATTATATCATTAAATATGCATGATTTGACAAATATTTTGGTATATAGATCTGAACATATAATAAAGTCAGGTGCAAATTATTTTTCTTCATTTTACAGATAAAAAAAGAGATTTCAGCATATTTGGTTTCATTACCTAGAAAATCCAAATGTACTGTCCATAGCCTTAAAAAAAATAGTTTCACCATATTTTTTTTTTTGATTGAAATGTCACATAAATCAGGCCAGGAATGATTTATTAACAAATCCCTCTGTAAATATCTCCAGACTACTGCTAACTGTATAAGTGTAAAGTTCGGTGTTTATAGGTGATACTGGTCACAACAGACTTCAGTGAACAGACGAAACTAGGCATATCGCATTGGAATGCTAACTTTGTGGTAATTCAAGAGAACCTCAATGCCGCAATTAAATAAACATGTTAATGTGTATTTTCAATGTTTTCTTAATAACAGCCTTGAAAGAATACACACTGAAGGAGTAAACTAGCGCAAAATCTCTAAATTGACCACTGCATGAAAAATCAAATTTTTTTACATAGTCCAATTAGGTTCATTCTATCTACTAAAACTAAATAGATTGTTTTTCTTTTTTGTCAGACAAATAATAAAAGTTTTTCTTTACCTTGACAAGTTTTGGTAGGTGAAAAGGAAAACTTTTATTACTATCCGTCTGACAAAAAAAACACAATACAATCTAAATGTTTTTGCCTTCTGTGTCTTATCTTAAGGGTTCAACAACCTCCAACTTCAGATGATTGTACCTCAAGGATGATCAAACAGCCGTTGTAAAAAGCAGTGTATTTATGATGAAACTCATTTTCTTGTATAGATATTAAAGACCCCTTTTTGCGCCTTTATCGAGTGAGGGAATTATCAGCTAAACACCCTGCTAGAAGCGAAGCACTACGGGTGACTATTAGTGAGGCAATGTGGTTTTAGGCTTTGAAAAGGAAAGAGCTGGAAGCACATACTGGCTCAAGTCGGACATTGGAAGTTACCATGGTGACAGCGACTGGAAATGAAAAATCTGTGCTTAAAGGCAGGCCTTGGTGTGTGTGTTTGGAAAGGGAGCGAGATGGCGAGGGGGACTGGCGATACAGTGTGTAGATTATAAATACAGCAAACGGCGCGCTATTGGATTGTTGGTGTGAGCAGTTTTGTATTCTTTGTTCAGACAAGCCTCAGAATTTCTTCCAATTTTCTAAAATAGAGATTGAATAACAGTCCGAGGAAAGGATTAGAATCTTTTTGTTGGATGTGCGGTGCATGCAGCCACATAAGCTCCCTAAAGCACTCCTTTTGACTCAACCCAGCAGCAGACGTTGCTCTTTGTGCGTAACAAACAGGACTCAGTGCCTGGAGAAGTCAAGCCAGTGGCATTTGCGCCGCTCTCTTTCTGTTCCCTGTGCGTTTCTGTGAAGGGCCGCACAGCAGTGACACCACCGGGTATCTGGCTGAAGAATCTGACGCCTGCAAAGATGCTCTCGAGATGGATTTAGCATCTCAGCAGGAGCGGCTGAAAAGGCTAACCCTCATCAGCATTCAATGGGGCCTGTCACTGGAATATTCCGGGATGGAGTCCTTTATGCCGAAGGTAGAATATAGGGAGAACGTGGATGTGGGTGCATGTTCGTATGTGCACCGGCCCGCTGCACTCATACCGTTTTTCAATGCCGACACAGGTGCAGACGTGTGCACACAGATCCACACGAACCGTCGGAAATCTTCCTTTACAGCTTGCGTGTCAAACTATCGTTTTTCTTCAGTATGCGACACATTAATATTCATACAACTGTGGTTGCATAAAAATATGGCCCAATCCTCACTTTTACACGTTCCCCCCACCGCGGAATGAGGCTTAGCCTAAAATGGGCCTACAGGCTGAATGTCCCAGGGGCTCCCGCCGGAAGATAAATCAAGCGTCACGAGGAAGATAGGGAGCGGCATCATTTGTTGGCAAGAATAGAAAAAAAAATTCATCCTGGAAATCGTAAATCATTAGACGGGCAGGCCCCTGTGAATACGCCTCACCCACCAAACAAATCGATTCGTGAAGTTATTGCACATTTCAATCCTCCCTCCTGCTTCCGTACAGGCACCTGGAGAGACACGGTGGGCGTTATGATTTACACGGACAGAAGATTTAAGGTTTGTTGGTGTTTTGACGGGCGTGACAGATATTTAATTATCACATTTTCTTTTATTTATTTATCTGCTTTAAACAGAGGGAATTTAGTTTTTTGCAAAATGCGCTATTAGACTTGTGTGGTGCAAATCAGTGTCGGCAGGTTAGAGTCATCATGTGGGTGAGTGGAGTAGGAGTAAAAGCCCTTGACCAATCAATTATTCTTTCAAAACATCTTAATGAACTATTGTGCTGAAGGAAATAACTTCTCTTTTACCCATTTTGACTTGGTAATGATGTGTCTGTGAATATTGCCTCAGATGACCTCCCGCTTTGCAACAATATTCACAATTTTATCAGCTTCCAGGAGGAGACACCGGGGCCGATAATGTGAGAAATTGTACTTACTGATCAGAACGGAGGTGGAGAAACAGCCATGGGAAATGTTGAGCTGGTGGAGTAAATCTTATCTTACGAACCGCCACAAATTGTATTGTTGAGTCGTCATTGTTCATCGCGTAAATCCCCACTGACTGGAGTCGGAGGAGGAATTGACAGGAGCATGAACCGCTGTTTTAATTAGTCACGTCATCACCGTTGTACATATGGATTAAATATACATATCTACACGTATGATGACATGATTTACATAGAACTCAGCTTAATAGGCTGTTCTGTACATGTAACCAGAGGGTAGGCAGTGATGATGATGACAATGAGGATCATTTGGATGCAACATGCGCAATAGTGAACATCCTGCTCATTCACATTTTAGAAGAAAGGAAATGCAGATCTAATATTTATTCCAGTTTCAATGCAGCCTGAGAAAGAGAAACTCACAATGAAGCTTAACCCATCAAGACCCTGCACTACATTTGTGTCGGTTCCCAAATGAAATTTCCTCAATATTTAACCTTTTTTAACCCATAAAGACCCAAACATCCACCATGTACCAAAATCATATCCTGAAATAGATTGTGTAATCCCTGTTAATCCACTAATTTGTGTGAATAATGGGTGTAAAATACAGTTTGTTGTCTTTTCATGGTCATCAGATATGATCCATTTGGACATTCTGAGGCTCTGTAGTTGCTGTGGAAACACCATCATCTTCTACAACATTGATTAATCGGTAAAACCCATGGAGTTGGATCAATGACAGTGGATGGACACACTGGGGTTATGTTCAGTTAAATGATACATTTTGCAGAAAAAGTCACTTTTTCTTCAATTTTCTCTGTTTTTGATATAATAATCTCCAATTTTACTCTAAACTTTCATGAACATCTACATGATTAGTAAACTAAATGTTGGACAAAACCTGATTTTCACTGAAAAAACACAAAAGTTAATGCTGTAATAAATGGCGATGAAGGACTTAACGCAGGTTAAATAAAATGTATTTGGGAAGTGCCACAAATGTCACACTGGGTCCTATGGATTGGACAAAAGATTCAATCGTGTATTCTTTCTCCGATTTTTTTTTTCTTTAACTTTTTCTTTATTTTCAGTTATTCTCTGAGGAGTATGTGGCTGTGTTTATCCTTGGCCTTTAGAGATGCAACTCAGACATTCATGTCTGGGCTCAACAGACCTTGTGCAGTTAGCTTTAACAGTGAAAAGAAACTGTTCAGTAAATGAAAGAGTCAACAAACAGCTGTAAAAATAAGCCTCTATATAAGCTATTGTGTTCTAAAGCACAAGAAAACAACTGAGTAGCAGTATATGAACTCTAACACTCATTGAAATTAATAACCATACAAGGCCAAGCTTTTATTGTATAATTTAAACAATACACTGGCAGTATAAGCCACGACTACTTATAAAAGTATTTTACTGGATCAGTATCTTGTTTTTATTTTTTCTAATGTTGGATTTGGAACCGACTGGCTTCCCTCAGCCGTCACCAGCATGTGCCAAATTCATACTTTAATGGAATTTCACTGCGCACAGCCAGAAAGATGTCGACAGCATGTGCAGAATCATGGATTGACCTTTCAGGTGGAGAGAGAAATTGCATCACCTAATACCTGTTGTGGCACCAAAATAGATGGATTAATTTCAAAGAGGCTAGCTGAGCAAGTTTGATCTGTCTGCAGCTGGATTACGCCTCCTTCGAGATAACAAGAAAGAAACTGCATCGGTTCTCCACTAAGACACCCATCTATTTATAAACGGACAACGTATATTCTGGCACAGTCTTTCTCAAATGGGGGTACGTGGAAAGAAGCCCAGGGGGTACTTGAAATGTATTTGTAAAAATGCATTAAATAAGTCAGCATGTACTGAATACAAAATAAATAATGAGAATTAATGCTGAATTTAATACAGTCATATAGAAGTGTGAAAAAATATTGATACAGCAATATATCGTGATACTTTGACCTCCAGTATATCAATATTTCAACCCTTAATATAAAATTTTTGGAAAAGCAAAAATAATTTCTTTGCAACATAGGTTTAATTCACAGTAGTATAAGTGACAAACTTGATGCATTTTAGGTTTAATGCATTTTAGGTTTTAATGCACTTTAAGAGATGCACTTTATGTTAAGTGTATGTATTGTATGTAACACTTCATTTAACTAATTATTTCAAAAACAATAAAATGGAAAAGTTGTTTTTAATCAAATAGTTTTGACTTAATTTGTCCTTTCAATTTTGTGAAGTATTGTATAATTTACCTTTACATCATCTGTATTTTTTTTAGTTAACTGTGTAGAATATTGCAATATATCACAATATTGTGATATCATGATATATCGTGATACTATTATATTGTGATCCAGGTATCGTAATGCGTATCGTATTGTGAGGTTCTTGCCAATAGTCACCCATACAGTCGTAATAGTTTTATGGTAAATCATTTTTAAGCTTTGAAAACATTTTAAGAACATTAATATTTTATATTATTCAAAGTGAGTTTATTTGAGTAATTAGGGCCTGAGCAAGCAATGACCTGTGAAGGCCCTATTGTATTTACTTCATTTATTATTATTATTATCATTATTTAATTCTATTTTGTGTGTGTGTGTGTGGGGGGGGGTTGTTTCTTTCATCATTTTTTTGAGGACCTAAACATGCGCGGAAATTCAGCTTTTTTTTGCAAAGTCATGAGTGGCGGCAAAGTTTTTTTAGATTTTTAGCGTTTCAAAATGAACCTTTAAAAATGGCTTATTAGCGCCCCCTAAAACAATTACCACCACTTTTCCCAGCAACATGCTTCAATTAGATCAAAATGTGGTATACTTATGTTTAAGTAATTATTTTTTATTGATGAAAGGTTCATTTATTAATTAATGACCAATATATTTATTTTTCTTATAATTAATTGTTTAAATTTTTATATACTGTAGTTAAATATATGCTGTTTGTTTTTCAAAGTCATGTAAATATAAATAGACACAGACACAAATTCTGCCTAATTTTTTTCAATCCAAAATGCTGAAGCGAGAGTACTTGGTTAAAAAGGTATATTTTAAACATGTTTGAGAACCACTGATCCCGCAGATTTGGTCTTATAAATTAATCTTATGTTTTTGCAGAGTTAAATATGGTGTATACGCTACACATTCTGCACACTTTGATTTGTGATTTCTTTGCCTGCATCAGCTGGATGTTTTTCCGTCCACTTTTGAGGTGGACAAAAGGTGAAGGTAAACATCTACTGATAATGTTAATGCGAAGAATTAATTGTATTTGATAATCATAATGAAATAACACAAACAGTACCACGCTTTTCTCACTGAGTCACCCCATATTTATGTGCACAATATGGCATAGAGTGGAAACTGCATTTATAACTGCGATCATCAAAGAGTCAAGGACATCAGTCTTTTGCTGAATGTTTGCTTGCAGCATGAAAGCAATTATAGTATTCATATGTTGGTCTTTTCATACCTGAGTTCTGCTGTTGAAAACATGAAAATATCTTTTTCCCCCAGCAGAAATGGTCAGATGTTTTGCCACATATTCAGTCTATTCAATGAAGACACTCTACCAGAGATGGGTCACAATTTATAAACATTCTAATTGTTTTTAGGCAGTTAAAGTGATTTTTTGAATAATACACTGTACATTATTTTGTTATTATTAGTATCGTTAAGCTTAAGGGGTCAAACAAAACCAATTTACTAAATGCTTGCATTAGTACGTTATATAGATTAGTGCAAAAATAGCACACAGCACATTTTATTGCGTTTACATGAGGGCTTTACCTGAATGTTTGACTATTTCCAGATCTGCTTTGTATCATGGGTCGTTACTATGTCTAGGTTAGCAGGTCTCCTTAAGTCTGTTTATAGGAATTCTTTAGACTCTCACAGCACTAAAAATGTCTGAATCATTCATTTTAACCTGCAGAACTGTGTGTAATGTGTTTCAATACCAGATTATAGACATTAGTGAAACTTTTGTGGTCCATTTAGCTGTATTACATTGTTCTATGTTCTGTTTGACTATTTTTACTCTTTGCTTTATCACGTTATGTGTTACGTAAATGTACATGCACACTCCAGTGGTATTATTTTCCTCCCAAGACCCTCATTGTCAACTTGTTTTTGAGAAACAGGCCTTTTCAGGTTGGTGGAATTGGTTTAAAATAGTATGTGAACTTGTAAACATCACAAATCTTCATGTTTATATGTTCTTCAGTTGGTGACTCCATTGTTGTTGTGGTAAATCTCAAGTGGTCTAGCGTTATAAATGGCATTTTCTCATAATAATAACAAAATCAGGTCTTGATTAGCTTTCACAGTGAAACATGTGGCTAACGTCATCCAGTGTTAAGCCTTTGCACCTGCAGGTACTTTCAGTGGGTTAAGAACACATATTGACACTTTTAAACCATGACTGATAAAATATTACAGACAGTATTAAAATATTTGTTGAGCAGCACCCAGCAATGACTAAATAGTACAATTTATATTAAATTCCAACATCTGCAATCAACTACCAGCAACACAAACTAGCATAGCTCAAAATGACATATAGGAATGGAAGGGTGACATCATTCATGTGGGTTTTAGCCATGTGTTTCTCAACAGCATAAAACAGGTGAGGCAACAGGAAGTGATATGGCAACACAAACCAAGAAGGTGTTAATGAAGGAATAAAATAGTTGATGTCAATGTTTTAGGACATATACATACCTTAAAAAAATAACAAGAGAATGACGCTGTTCACAATTGTGTGCTTACTAGACTGAGAATAATTAGGCTATTGTTATTTAACACAACGCCAGCTTCACAGCACAAATTCTCATGTTGTTCTTACAAAATGTTTACCACAGCCTTCATGGTGGGAGTTAAAAATTCTCTGCTGTCATGAAACGCCTCATGGTTGAGATACCGCTGAGACCAGCAGCCAGCCTGACGTAAATACATTCCACCTCGTCATGGGCGTTCATCCCCTGAGGCGAAGACCTTTGTCTCCTCTGACCTCAAATCCACATGTTGTCTGACAAAGTAGAAGACCAGAAAAACCACTATGATGCTCCAGATCATAGATGGTTATTCTGAAAATCACACCACTGTGGGATCAAAAGAACAGCTTGTGTTAAGTTGAAAAGTTACTAAAGCAATTAAAGCTGCAAGCAGCATTGGGCGGGACCTCGCCCCGTGCGTACCGCCTCCCGACACCGTCGACACCCCAGCTCTACTC
>JAPTGZ010000011.1:17955615-17967495 GCA_029814645.1 Fowleria isostigma
TGTTGTCTGACAAAGTAGAAGACCAGAAAAACCACTATGATGCTACAGATCATAGATGGTTATTCTGAAAATCACACCCCTGTGGGATCAAAAGAACAGCTTGTGTTAAGTTGAAAAGTTACTAAAGCAAATATACAGTATAGTGGAGTCCCACAGGGATTTGTAATTGGCCCCAAACTCTTCATACATATAATATTTGTAGCAGATTTGTTAGAAATAATTTTTGCAGCTGAGGAACGTTTGTTTTGTGCTGGGAGGGACTTACATTAACTTTGTCATGTTGCTGAAATAAAAGTAAACTGTTTTAATATTAATGGTTTAGAAGAAGAAATCAGTTTGGACTTTAAATTTTAAAAAAACATGCAATGTTGATTTTTAAGGCAGAAGTTTCTTGAGCTTCTTTGATTATAAACTACATGTAATTGTTATTACACATTCTACATCAGTTTCTTAGAATTACTACAGCACTGTGAAACTTAATAATTTAGTTTATTTTATAATAATACAGGTAATATTCAGATACAAAAAAAATCAAAGCTGCACCAAAACTATGTGTAGAAATTTTCCACATAGATGAGAAAATATGAGTTAAGTTTGGGGGTTTTTTGTACATGAAAGGGATAAAAAATGTATTTCTATTGTTGGGGTTAAATTATGGAGCAATAGCAATTTATGAAAACACGTGTAATCTCTTTGTATCTACTTTATTTAGAAGCATTACAAGTAGAGCTGGAGTGATTACGTGATGACTAGTAGATTAATCTGTATATCTATATAAACAATAACCTGTTTTTTGTTGGTTTTTTTTAAAGAAGAAAAACTAATTATTCTCTGATTCCATCTACTTAAATGTATACATTTTCCTCTTAATCTTAAATGTGGAAAACATTTTTCACCCTAAATAATCAACAATGCAAAGAAAAAGGGTTATTTTCAGCCCTAGTTACACACGTGCATGTCATTTTTTGTAGATATACTTTTCCTTTGTAAGATAGTGCAACAGGACCATAGTGCCCACAGCTATAATATGATTATTTAGCTTTTCTGAGCGAGTTCAGTCATTACTTAATACACAGATGATGAATTTTCTTCAGACTGTTTTATGTGTGGTGATTGAATAAAATGAAATTCTTTCATTCTGATGAAGTTACAGCGATTATGAATGATTTTTCATGCTTTTCAGCATTTGAAACGCACTGAAACCCTTACTTTTTTTTGGAAGTAAATGTATGACTGCAGTTACATCACTCAAAGACTAAACAATAAAAATGTGAACTTCCCATGACCGCCGCTGCAGACGTTCATCTCTCCCCTGTTTTTATATATTTGACATTGTTGCTGAGTACATATTATTTAATACACAACTGCCTGGAGTTCAGATACGCTTAAGCCTTTGAATCTATTCCTCTCCACACTATGTTATTCTAAAGTAACTCCAATGTAAAGTAAGAAGAATGATGAGCCCTAACACTCTCTGCAGGCTTCAGTAATAGGAGAGAAAATGTACAAACAGAACAAATCAGAGACGGAAAATGTTGTGACTGTTGTTTATATCCGTCTCATCCATCACCATGAGTCATAAACAAGCCCAATCTCTCTTCTCGGTTACAGAATATAATTTTAGCCATCACCTCCGCGTAAGTGCCCACTCGTCCAAACACACGTCGCAGCTACAAAAGCATGTGTTGATCACGTTGCGCTTAGGAGTTTCCGGACCTTATAAACGAAGCGCCGGAAATATTAATCCAGGCGTATCGAACTATCGCCGGGGCTAAAATTCCCAAAACGTGTCTTCTTTTTGGAGGCATTTGCACCAGTGTGTTTTCTTTTTTTTTTCAGCTTGTTGTTGCATTTGGATAAACTGAAGCTTATCTTCCAAATACAATATTAGAGAGAGGGAGAACTGTGTGATGTAAAAATCTTATGAAAGCCACTAATCTGTGTGAATGGCTAAGAGGGATTATGCTTGTCATGAGGGGGGAAAAATAAGCTCAAGATGCTCATTTTTTCTTATTTATTGAGAAACGCCAGTGCATTTATGTAAGCATTGGAAGGAGTCCATGAAGGACGATCAATCCCGACCTTTGTTTGACCGTCCGCAGTAAAACTCTAATTTCCCATACGTTAAAGATCATCCATGTGGCGTCGACGCTCTGCCCATCAGCCAGTCGCTGTTTCATTCAGCTCCGCTTAGTTCCACACATTTAATCTTATAAAAAAAAAAACGCAATATGGTTGATGTTTTCACCCAATAGTGTTGCCGATGATGTGTATTTTTTTTTTTTTTAAGGTTTTGCGGCATGTTGCAAAGTGCCACCCAGTAAGCAGGCGACACCGCTACGGTTTAATCTGTGCTGCAGTTGTCTCTATTATCTGCGACTGTTCCCACCTTGCGGTCATCTGTTGAATATGTAGGCACATGCATGCGTCTGCCCGCCGATGTTCAGCCGTGTTTACGCGCCATGATGCGAGCTTAAGCACTCGAGAACAGCGGAACCCCTTCAGCACATTACTTTAAATCCTCCACACCCACACTTGGCTATTGTGCTTTTGCTGTACATATTCATTCCCCAATCTTTGTATATATTTTTTTTCCCTCTCCTGCCTCGTAATCTGCACTGAGCAGCTCTCCCTGTGTTTGGGAAACAAATTGATGAAAAACAGGCGGCAATCACAGAATTTCACAGGTAGATTCAGCGGCGTTATTGCGGATAATTGGTTTAACTTTTACATAGGTGGAGGTATGGCGTTGTGTGCTAACGCGTAGCTTTATGTCCGCAGGTTGTTAAAATATGTATGTCATCACTCAGCTGCACAAAAGGTTATTTTTTTACTCGAGGTGGTTAAGTTTTAAAGCTGCAGACCAAAAGAAAAATCCATAGTGAAAGTTCATCACGGAGCATACTGTAAATCCAAGTTCACCTTAACCTTTTCTACCCGTATCTGCTGAGATAGTCGGTCAGCAGCCAGAATCACAGTATGGACTCTTTATTATTTGATGCATTAGGCTGGAGGTACCATTTATCAACAAGCAAGCACGTTCTCAGAGAAATGCCACGTGAAAATGGATTCTTTTTAGGGAAAATAATAAGATTATACGTGTGGCACCTTTTAAAAACAAACATTTACAAAGTGCTTTGACAGACAAAGATGGGGACAATCAAATTAAAAACAAAAGGATGAAAAGATGCAAACGACTCGGCAGATGATGCAAACACAAAGAGCAAAATAACACTTAAGTAAATATGGAGAGAAGATGAGCGTGGTAAAGCCAGTGGATGAGATCACATTGTGAAATAACAGAAAATAAAAACAGATGGGAGAAAAACAACATTTATCAAACTCCATGGGTTCTACTGGTGAATCAATGCTGTAGAAGATGATGGTGTTTCTACGGTTACTACAGAGCCTCTGAATGTCCAAATGGGTCATATCTGATGACCATGAAAAGATGATAAACAGCATTTTATACCAATTATTTACATGTATTGATAGGATTAATGGATCAACAGTTATTGAACATTTTAGATCAATAGATGATTTTGGGGTCTTTAAGGGTTACAGAGAAATCATTGGAAAATGTCAGACTAAAAGCATTTATTGAGAATTGTAAGAATAGAGGAAACTATTGAATATTGGGAAAACTGAAAGCATGACCATAAAACAAAATTACAGTTTTAACCCAACAGCATCCCAATGGCTTTTTATTTTCATTATATATAAACTGCATTTTACACAAATTATTTACAAGTATTGATATGATTCATGGATCAATGAGTACTAAACGGTTTACATCAGTAGATGTTTTGGTCACTAGTGACTGTTTGAGTCTTTATGGGTTCATGATATATTTGCTGACAAGTCACTTACACAATGAATCAAGCATTGGCAAATTGCTGATTTTCTCTGAAAAATGTGAATTGCAGAGGATAATATTATAACAAATGGGGAGAAATGTAGATAAATATTCATTTGGAAGGCACTTTAACAATAGTTCTGGGGCTGTAACGGTTGAGTCAGCACCATTAAACATATGCAAAATTTGCTATTAGCATTATCTCTCTGCTCTTTACCCATAGCAGTCCAGACAGCAATGAACAGTAGTTATGTGAGCTATGTAGCATGTTTGTTCTATTCCACAGGTGTCAAACATATAATCTACAGGCCAAAACCGGCCCGTCAAAGGATCCATTCTGGCCGGTGGAATAATTTTTTTGACATCTTCAGTGTAATTTTTGTATTTCACAATTAAGGATGTTAAAGTCATTTTAATTTAGGTTCCACATTTGAGCAGTGTAATCTAAAGTGGACCAGACCAGTGAAATACTATCGTAATAACTTTTAAATAATGAAAATTTAATTTTTTTTTCTTCCTTGTTTCAATATTAAGTAAAATTACATGAAAATGCTTACATTTGGAAAGTATTTTTACAACAAATGTGAATAGTCTGAACTAATATTAACAACCTGAACTGTCTTAAGAGACATCAGTGTAATTGACCAATATTTTGTCTGTTTTTAAATGTTTTGTGTATTTGTAGATCCACTGTAACCTGTAAATTGTAATGCACTTGTGTAAATGATAATCTGGTATATAATATTTTGGTTTTATAATGTAAATACTGTTGAATGAGTTCATTATAATCTCTTTAGGCCTATTTGTTCATTGTCCTTTATTGAAGTTTGTAGACCGGAGAAACTATTGAAATTTCATTATGTTATTGATGAGAAATGGGGGTGGGTTTAAATAAGTTTTCTTCTTCTTACTTCTTTTCAAGCCAAAATGAATTGATTTGAAATATTGAACTTGCATGTATTCTGTTGAATGTATTTGCATTATCAGGCATTGTTGTATGCATGTCATTTGGGTTGTAAATGTTTACTCAATTGCACAAAATAATGAAATGAAATAAACTGAGGCATAATATTGTTAAAATTATACCTATATTTCTTAAGATATTTCAGGTTGCTCATGTTATTCACAAACTTTGTAAATGTAAACATTATTACAATGCAGTTTCATTTTTTTCTATGTTATTATTTTCCGTCGCTCTTCAGGTCATATTGGGCTAAATGTGGCCTCTGAACCCAATTGGGTTTGATACCTCTGTTCTGTAATGTACACACACCGAAAACATGCATCATCATTTAGGTTGAATTCACCTCAGCTGTCGTCACACAGATCCAGATGCACCGAGGCTACACATTTAAGTTAAATTTCTCTTTTTGATTTATATAAACTGTGTCGCCAAACAGTTTTAATCCCATTCACCCAGTACTCCAAAGCATAGATGTTAGAGTTTTCTCCCTAATCCCAACCTTGGGATTTCTTTTAAGTAGCACCAAGCAATTGAAACATAAAAGGTACATCGGTCTATAGCAGCCATACAACAGAAAATGTGATACATGTGGTGCTTAACAAGCTTTCTGTGTGAACAATAAGCTTCCACTGGGAGCTTTAACTGCTTCTAACTAATTCTTTCTGTAACTGTAAAGAAAGCTCTGCAGTTATTACTGATTCGACTCAGGAGTAACATGCACAGTGCTCAAGGCCACTGCTTCTCTCCATCTTTGAAAGTTTTCTTGAGGTTTTCACGGGAGCTTTAAGGGTGTTTTTTTTTTTTTGTGCAGTGCCAGATACAGGCTGAATGAGAAAAGATGGATGCTGCCGCGTGCAGCTGGCAAAGATAATGAATGAAGTCGACCGTGGGTGGTGAAGACCATCACTAAAGCGTAATGGGTCCCAACAGAGGGAAGAGGATATTGACCCGTCCGTCACTTTTTCTCCTTTTCCTTTCGTACAAACACCAACTCTCACAAGTGTGTGTGTACACAGCCGACACATATGCACAGAGCAAAGCAAACTAACCCTGCACTTGAGCTTGGCACTGTCGTCTCCAAATGGCTCCATGCATATATTATACTCCTTAACCCTTTACAGGGCACCCACAGAAATACTCTGATATTAAAAATGTCAACCGTAGTGTGTCTTTTGACGACATAAAATGTTACTAGTTTGCCCCCCAAACGGGAGACAGGGGCTATTGTTTTTGTTGGTTAACACTATAGCAGCAAAATTATTGGTTGAATTCATACCAAATTTGGTTTACAGATTGCCAGTACCCAGAATAGATGTTATTACATTTTGGAAAAAGTAGGCCAAATTTTTTTTTAGGAATTTTTAAAATCTTTTCTTTCCCCATTTACTTATAATGGGCAAAATTTCACATGTCTATAAAAAAACATCAATTTTAGTTCAATTTATTTAACACTTGGCCCATACAGTTGTGGAAAAAATGATTAGACCATCAAAAGTCATTAAAAACAATGGTTATGCAATCAGGTATAAACTCCTGTGTGTATCATGTGACTAGAACAGACAGAATAGAAAACATGGAATGTCTAAAAGCACTGTTTTTCCTCAGTACAATGTTATAGTTGTTGATGTAAGAACTTATGTGATTTTGGTTATGATCAAGAAAACATGGAAAATTAGAAAAAAATTAAAGAAAACATGGGGTGGTCTATTAATTTTTTTCTGCGACTGTATATAGAGGCATTTGATAGATTAACACCACCACATGCATAGACAAGATAACATCAGATTGATCGATGCCAAAATAAGCTGCAATATGTGCGAGGGGCGGGGTTTGCTGTGTCTGGCACCACTTGCTCAAAATGTTTTATTGTCATTTAAAAATTAAGGTCAGTGAAGTGAACATATTTGGATTCTTACCAATAATTGAAAAAAAAAAATCTAAGAAAAAAAAATGCAAGAAAAAACACGTAAAAGGTGAAAGGAACATGGATTTTAGAACATCAGCATATTTCTTTCACTTAGTACATTCCAACAAAATGCAGTCACGGAAAAAAATTATTAGACCAGCCTATGCTGTCTTCAATTTGTTGTTCATTTTAATGCTTGGTACAACTAAAAGTATAGTTATTTGGGCAAATATAATCATAACAACAAAAATAGCACATAAGAGTTTAATTTCAGAGCTGATATCTATCCATTTTCCATGGTTTTCTTGATAATAACCAAAATCACATCTTTGTACTGACAAAAACAGTGCTTTTAGGCATTCCATGTTTTCTTTTCTGTCTGTTTTAGTCACATGATACACATAGGAGTTTGCACTTGATTGCATAACCATTGTTTTTGATGGTCTAATAATTTTCTCTGCGACTGTAAGTGCTGATCCAGACACCTGTCAACATTCACATTAACCCTTTGAACATCATTCCTTACATTAGTACCATTACTTCATGGTACCTATCAAAGCAGGCACACTCACTGTTCCATGCAAAGGTGGACCTTGCAGACCATGCAGGCTGTTATTGTTTTGTAATAAATCTGGGATTTCCTCTTGTGGGACTAATAAAGGGATATCTTATCTCAAATGAGCAAAAATAGTCACTTGCCCAATAAAGGGTTAAAACTCCAATACCGATGTGTGTGTAAATTTCTGGATGGACAATGAACTTCAGATGTGCTTGCCGTTTTTAACAGAAAGCAAATGTAGAATTTGCACACCATGACAGATTGTTTCATCAGACGTACATATACAAACTCTGGAGACGTTTGTTCGATAAGGAGCAGCTCCGGCTTCATTAGGCTGACTTCAGGCCATCCGTGGTATGGATTCGATGAAAAATCCTGTCATGTTTTCAAAACTGACTCAGCCCAGACAATAGTCATATTCCTATCAGTGTTGTTTTATCTACGTTTGGAAGGATTGTATCAAGAATAGTTGATAGAAATACCAAATGTTCACACTGCAACTCATCCTCAAACAAGGAAAAAAAAAAAAAAAAAAATTCTTGTGATTTTTTTTTTTTTTTTTTTTTATCTTTTAGGTCTTTACGTTTCTTATGTTAAAACCCAAACATCCACCATCTACCAAAATTATGTACTGATATAAACTGTTTAATCCCTGTTAATCCACAAATTCATGTAAATAATTGGTGTAAAACACAGTCTGTCATCTTTTCATGGTCATCAGACATGACCCATTTGGATGGATCATATCTTTGGCAATTAAGCTATGAGGTTAACAATATGATGAAGTCCAATTAACTGAAATAAAAGTGAAATAAATACCTGTTTATAGCCATTTGTTACTTGTTTTCTTACTACACAAACTACATTATTTCCTGAAAACCAGCAGAAAAAGCATCTGATTCACCTCTTTTGGGAAATTTTTCTGAAATCTGCCCCATTTTTTTGCTTGACAGGAGTGTTTTCTTTCCCCATAAACTTTTTAAAGCTGCAAACCCTTCCATCCATTTCCGGGTGGTATTTTCCCCATGATTCACATCACTTTAGCTGATAAAGCCATCGTCGACACACACACACCAATTCTCTTTCACTACTTTCTGGCGTGAACGAATCTTCGGAGCTTTGACGGCGGCTGCTCTCTGCTTTTTTTTTTTTTTTTTTTTTTGTAACTTACAAGCAGTTTCTTTGCCTTTAATTGATTCATGTATTTACCCAAACATCAGCCCGTTTTCTGGGGCTTTATTTTTGGTCATGTGTCAGTGGTCAATGGACTATGAGGGGGACTCAACCCACTTACTGTCATCAGAGGCAACAGCAGGATCAGCCAGCGATTATAGTGATTACAGTTTGTGCTTACATAGGGCTCTGGCGCTTTGTGCCACATCTCCCCTCGTCAGCTGGCAGTCTGAGCTCTAATCTGCCAGTTATAACAAACAGCAGACGAGGGAACAGGAGGGGGAAAAGGGAGTCGGGAGGCAAAACTGGAATGTGGGTAGAAAAGGGGGACGGTTGGTGGCCAAATGACAGAATTGCATTTGTGTCCATTTTTATAATCTTTGCTCTGACAGAGGTTTGTATCTAGATCAGAGGTGTCAAATTCATGTTAGTTCAGGGGCCACATGCAGCCCAATAGGACCTGAATTGGGCCGGAGCATTGAAATAATAATATATACATAATGTAATTTCCAAAATATGTACGTCTAACTTCTGTGTTTTAGAGTGAAAAATGTAAAATTATAGTATCAAAACGTTTACATCTATAAACTATCCTTTAAAAAATGTGAAAAACATGAATGCCCATGAAGAAAGGGAAATTTATTAAGTTTAACAATCTATGCCATCTTTTTGCCTTACAGATCATAGTGGATCGACAAATACACATACATTTAGTAACAGGCACAATGTTGCTAAAATTGCACTTAATTCTTTTAAAACATTCAGGTTGTTCACATTTGTTCAGGTTATTCATATTTTTGGTAAAAGGCTCGTCTGTAAATGAAAATATTTTTGTGTAATTTTACTGTTTTTACACTGAAATAAAGGGGGAAAAAATGTGGTTTTCATTATTTAGTTTATTATGATATTATTTTACCAGTCTGATCCACTTTAGACTGAATTGACCTAAAATGCTTTTAACACCTTTGGTTGTGAAGGTCTTCAGTTAGTTTTTGTATTTCACTCATTCATCCAGATGGGGCCAGATTGGACCCATGGGTGGGCTGATTTTGGCCCCTGGGCCGAATGTTTGACGCCCCTGATCTAGATGATTATGGGTCGTTTATTACTTGCTGCCTTTTTAGCACTTTTTTTTTTTAAACTCTTATTACACTGTTCTATAATTTATTAGGAAATATCTGCCTGTGATGTGCTAAATCTGACAGTTTAATAAGATAAATCAGAAAATAAATGACAAAACTGCAGGTTAGCTCATGTTTTCAATATATATGATGGTGTGTTATTAGACATATATGATGGTTATAAATGTTCCACTAGATAGAACCTGTAAAGTGAATGTTTTGTAATGTGCAGACACTGTTTTTAGGTAGATGTTATAGTGCTGAGACAAACATTCCTTCTGAATAAAACCCATTCTCTCATTAATTCTCAGAATGTCAAATTGTGGCCCAAGACTGTATCTTAGAAACTACAACTACAACCAACTACTACTTTTTTTTTTTTTTTTTTGCTTACAGTCTTTTTATTGGTATTTATGCAGAAAATGCACAAGCTTAAATATGTTGCAGACATTAATAAGTCAATACAAACAAAAACAGTCCCCGCCCATGCCACAACAGAGCCCCACCCCGATGAAAATATCCCTGTATCATTTAACAGAGTGGGTTTGATTCGACATACAACCACATGTACTGTATACATTGTTTGCCTGTTGAAATTGCATATAAAATAAACTTTTAAAAAAAGTAGTGGTGTATGGTGGGTTTTGGGGAAAAAAGATTTTTTAAAAAAGGAAGGTTTTAAATTATAAATACAAATAGAGCCAACTAACACTTTTGACGTAGTGTTTCTTTATTAATGCCTCAAATTTGGTAAAGTTCAACAACATTTTTTCTGGAGGCATTTTATTTGTAGACAAGTATTAAGTTTTTTTGTTTTTTTTTATATTGCGCTGTATTTTTCACAACAGACTCCAGCTAATATTAATCCATTTTATGTCATACTTTATTTTGTGGATTTTACGTCGCTGGTGGGTGGAAACCTCTTATGTTCAAAAATTTTTCAGAAAACTGGGAAAAATGATTTATATTCTATTTAAATGAATTGAGTTCAGAGGCTGTTTTCAACACTTTTCATTAAATATTTCTTTTTAAACTTGATTTTGTAGATTTTCATTAACAACTACAAAACTTACATAGACACAAAAAGAAATACGCCCACCCCCAAAGCTCTTAAACAAGAACAATAAATAATAAAATAAAAAGAATAAAAAAACACAAGCACAAATACAAAAACTAGTCAGACAAGAAGTTCTCATTATGTCATGGGTGAATTGATGTTTTAAGCATGTTGTCAGTACTTTTAACCGTCAAGATGTATCACTGAAAGGGAAAATCTTCAAATTTTATAAAGGAACTCTAGGTCAGGGTGAAGTTTTTGCAGGCTTTACGTATCTTATATCTCAGTTTCTGTAAAGGTAGAAAAGATAGTACATTTCTAAAACCATTAGGCCATCGTGAAGACTGACTAAGAACTGTAAGACCAAAAATGCACTTATGAGGTTTCCGCCCGACAGTGACGATATGTTTTTGTTTGCATGCTTTATGCACCACTTAGATGGCACTTGTAATTTGGTTGTAACTATAATAAAATGCTTCTTATCCTCCTCACACCTCAGATTGATCCATTTATACTGAGGTGCGAAAAGCATGCCCATTCTTTGTATTTATATGACAAAAAAAGACTTGCACCGCCTTGTCTTGTTTTTAGCTTTTTATATGTGTTCCTTATGTTTTATGTCCTTTTTTGTTACATTTGAATCTTTTCAAATCTTAGTGATTGTTTACACCTTGTTTCATTTTCAGATTTTTTTTGTTTTTTCATCTTTTTATCACTTTTATCATGTTTGTGTCTTGAACTTCCTTTCATGTAATTTTCACTTTTCTTCCTTTTCATTCCTTTAGTCTTGTTATGTCTTGTACGTTTGTTTTTTTGTTTTTTGTTTTTTTGCATTTTTGTCTTGTTTAAGAAAAACTTAAATTGCAGGAGTTTTGCGCATTTAGATTTAACTGTTAAAGTCCAAAACAGCCACTAGCTCTGAAATGCAACTCCTCATTTTATATGTTCAGTAACTAACCACTAATCCTATCAATACATCTCAATAATTTAGGTAAAATTCTTTTTCTTATCTTTTCATGAAAATCAGATATGACCCATTTGGACTGTCAGATGCTCCATAGTGAATGTGAAAACAGTCATTTTCTCCAACATTGATTTGTTCATAAAACCCATGTAGTTTGACAAATGACAGTGGATGTAGAGACTTGTTTTTATGTGCAGCTGATACATGTACAGTGATCCCTCGTTTATCGCGGGGGTTACGTTCCAAAAATAACCCGCAATAAGTGAAATCCGCGAAGTAG
>JAPTGZ010000011.1:18002250-18018038 GCA_029814645.1 Fowleria isostigma
CACACCCCACTCACACACTCCCCCATCCCCAAATCAAAGGCTAGGGCTAGGGAATGTATACCACCCCCAACCCCCACCCCATACCCTGGCTGACTTCTTGTGTGTGTGTGTAGCTATAGGTTAATCCGACTGGAAGTGCTTGGTGCATTTGCACATTTCGCATGGCGTTCCCACCGCAATGCAGAGCATACAGGCTGTGTGGGGAGAGGGGGTCAGATCCGCCTGGAATGGCACTGTGGGTTGGAAAGGGTTAGAATTCCTGTTGGAGGTAATTTGGGAATTTTCTCTGCAAGTCGCCCATTTAGAAATGAAGAACTTTCCTAAATAATCAAGTAGCCTACACTTTTATATGCTGCTGAACTGCAATTTGACTTGAGCATGGCGGCAGTGAGTGGGCCGTGGAATCTACTCGGCCCTTGTTGCACATGTGCAGTACATTTTACTGCATAGATGTGCTTGTGCGTATTTTTTTTCCCCCCACATGTTACATGACCTTTCTGTATGATCTTGTTAAATTTTAATACAGAATAAAGCAAATTACAATACAGTTTTTGAAAGTTGCGTGGCTTTATACATTATGTGAGAGAACAGATTAAAAACAACCATTAACTGTAAAACACACTGTAGAAGTAGAATGTCTTCCATTTTACATGAATCAGCGCACTGAAAGTTGAGCAAAAGAACAAATGTGTAAAAACTGTCCAACTTAAGTTTTTACACAGAAGACAGGAAATTGTTTCTGCACACAGTATAAGTTAAATGAACTGCATATGTTATATATACATGAGGTATGTGACGAGTGTGGAAATGGTTGGGGTCAGGGTCTGTGATTCCACATTATGTGTGTGCACGTCTGTTCATGCTTCAGCTCCTAGCCATATGTACATTTTGTTCCTTTAGATTTGTGCGTGTCAACAGGCGCTGGACTTTGGAGTGCCCCGCTCTACTCTCACAGTGCATAGACATCCATGTCCAGGCCAACACGTGTGAAACTCTGTGACTCCACAAGTTCTATTGTCTGCCTGACCTCCACACTCGGCCTGTATGCTGCTCACGCTGCTGTACACAAATGTAACTGGGAACCTTTATGCTTCAAGTATCAATTGGAGATTTCTGTCCTGGTTGTTCCTTGTGACAGAGCACAGCAGCACTATTGTAAATGTAGTCTCAGCCTGATTGTGCAGTTTGCACATTCTCAATGAATGAGCTTGAAGATTTGGACTGTTCCTGTTTTAGTGTGATACCGTTGGCAGACCTTGGATTTGGATTCTTGCTCGGCACACTTACCTCCACTGACACCCCATCCCATCCCCCTCCCTTTTTTTTTTTTTTTTTTAAAATACAACAGCTGGATGCTTCTGGATAAATGCCTTTTTGTGGAAACGTGTGGGCTTCGGCCTCGCAGTGGTTGAATCCTCATGATGCAATGCTACAGGGCACATGTGTTGTCTCAGTGTGTAGACAAATTCACATTCAGATGGTCATATCTTTTGCCTTGTGAATCATTTCCTCCCTGCTCCGTCTCTTAGTACTCTTCCTACCTGCTAAACTGTCCTGTGTCTTCCTTATCGCTTCCTCTGCTGGGCTCTGACAGTTGACGATTTGGGAATAGAAGCGTGTGGATGTACACTTTTAGCTCATTTTTAATTTTGAGCATCCGCAACTGTGTTCAGGCCACCCGATAGTAATTTCAAATCATCCATTCACCTGCTTTTTTTTTTTTTTTTTTTTTTTTTTGGTGACGGGCTGCTGCAGCGGGATTCTGACCTTTTATAGCTTTATGATCATCGTGTGGTTCATTGCCGTGGTTGAGCATGTCATTCATGGGGAAAATGAAATTGTCAAGGGAAATGGTGTAGGGAATATTCCTAAACTGACTGAATAAATAGTTTAGTTTAGCTTAAATTCATATTAAATTGCAGCAGCATACAAAACAGGGACTGCTGCCTGCATTCCATTTTTATCAACCAACTGATATATCCTTTGACAGTGACATGCAGTAATTCCTTAGGTCATTACCGAGCTGTTCTCCTGAACCCCCTCCCAACCCCGGGATGTTTTTCATTCCTTGTAATAACCAAAGATTATTCCAGCTCTGCTTTATCAGCGCCATAATATTAAAGCAGAGGGCTATACAGAGTGATCAATAGCTTGTCCAATAAGCTGTCAGCATTTTTGATTATAGCGCTAACATGTTGATGGCTATAACCTTCAGGGACTCACTAGTCAATATTGTAGACAGTTCATAGCAGTCATATTCTTACCTTATCAGCACTGCATGATTCTGCACAACATGAGCTAAAGCTTCACTTCTGCCTCCAGAGCAGTGTGTTGGTAGCTAGCGTCACCTTTTCACATCAGCAGGAAACGTGTCGCTACGTGTGTTGTCAAACTGTAAATCTGGATTGAAGTCAAAGATGTAAATGAAATAATTAAAGGATGTTTAATAGCAAAGCAATATTTTTTTAAGCCTTATAGTGTTTAATTATCGACATGTCAATGGAATCTGGTAACGTGAATAAGCAGCAAGGGTGAAAAGGGAGTTATTTTCAGAGATGATTCTACTGCTGCGGAAACTGTTTTTTATGAAATTCCCCATGAAAGCCATGATTGCTTTTGTATCACTTCTTTAATGTCTTTCATTTGCTCCTTCATCTTTGTGCTTCCATTCATAGCAAGCTTTTTTTTTTTTTTTTGACATCCTCCTCAGAGCCCAGTGTGCCGTCAGTACAAAGCTCACCTTCTGTGACCTCGTACCCTAGAACGTCTTGTCTTTTCCAACCGTAGAAACAGCCCCTGTTAGCATTTAGCAGAGCGACCGCTGAGATGTGTGCAGGGGCGCTGTGTCGACGGGACGCGTCTCCACATATTTTTCACCTGCAGGTAGAACAACATGTTTAATCTTAGGAGATTACAAGGGAGAGGAGCCTCTGTTTTCACTGTCTCTTCCTCCTCCTCCTCTTCATCCTCCTCGGAGTGCATAGCTTTTACCTCTCGACGGATTGGCGGCTACAACCTGTCAGCGCAGTGTCAGGACTCCTGGCCCGTTACTGTCAAAGGAACCTTCATATATACTGTGTTGTTATTTGTGATGTACTTTAAGCTCAAACCTGTGGAAAAAGAAAGGCGCATGAACGACTGAACGCTTTCTTCACTGAGGCACTTACTCTTTTCCTGCTTTTATCCTTCATTTTTGTATCCATTATTTTCTTTAAATACATCTACAGTTGCGGAAAAAACTATTAGACCACCCTATTTTTTCTTCAGTTTCTTGGCTGGTATAACTAAAAGTACATTTATTTGAAAAAATATATATAATGATAACAACAAAAATAGCTCATAAGAGTTTATTTTAAGAGCTGCTATTTTGCCATATCCTATGGTTTTTTTGATAATAACCAAAATTACTTCCTAATGTTCCTAATGGCATTGTACTGATAAAAACAGTGCTTTTAGACATTCCATGTTTTTTTTCTGTCTGTTTTAGTCACATGATACACACATGAGTTAGAACTTGATTGTATAACCATTGTTTTTGATGACTTTTGATGGTCTAATATTTTTTTCCGCGACTGTATGACATTTCACTCAATTGTGCGTTGTCGATGGCAGCTTTTCAGATCTTAAACCCTATATTTTAATTCACATGCAAAAAAAAAGCAATTTTCTTTTTATTCTCCAGTTTAGAAAAACAAAACATTTCAATTACCTCAATCCAAGGTTGTTCATAATAATCTAAAATAAGCATCTGTCCACTACTGACATGCTTTAGCTGTGCTTTGCCTGGTTCTTTATCAGATTTGTGCACAAACCAGTTCACATATAATTAGTTTACTGTGTGTGGTATTGTAAATTATACCACAAATTTATAATGTCATGGGGATAAAATAATGGACTGACAGTCATTATATAGAAAACCTAATTGCTGTATTTGTTCTTCCCTTTTCTTTCTGCCAAAGAAGTGACGCAGCCAGTAATTACATCATAATTACAGTCTCAAATTAAGGTCACCAAGATTTTGAGCTTGTAATGTTCATAAAGAATTATAATAATACAATCTGTTCCTGCACTGGAATTGGTGCAATATGATTGGATAATGAGTCAAACCATTGACAGGGTGGATGTTTCCATTGTCTTCATGTCTGCTACAGCTCCTGATGCGTTGACAATGTATGAAATAATGGGAAACTGTGAATTTCCTGTTGTTGGATGTTTCTTTTCTTGTACTTAAACCTCCTGCCTACACTGAACATGTAACATATGTGGAGCAGATCATACAACATTCCACTTACACTATGATTGTAGATGTACTTATGTGGGCGATGTGCATTTTCTGTTGAATTATAAAAATAGGCTAGACTGCTGTTTATGTTTCATTGTTTCATACATGATTGTTTTTGTCTATAAATGGATCATCAAGTGTATAGGTTTTATTTCCATCAACGATTTGCAAGCAAAGACCTTAATGCCAGAGCTCTTGAGATTCATCCTGTTCGTACCATCTTGAAAATGTAACTATATCCCTGATAGCTACATATTATTCACAACTCATCTTACAGTCTATAGTTTATAGCTACTACCCACCCACATTACACATATTCTGAGAAAAACTGAAGTTACTCAGCGGTGCACTGGGTTTAAAAGCAGAAAAAGAAATCCTGAAGGACCACTGTGCTTTTCAACTGTGACCTACGCATCCATACACCGCAGGTGTAGCCTGTAGAAAAAAACACAATGCACTCCAACATCCACCATTTTCACATGTTCAGTGTCACCAGGAAGGAAGATGGCAAGAAAGGAGTATTCAACTCACCGCCATCGAAAGAAACTGTTTTATCTGCTGTATTCACATAATTTAGTGACAGCTAAGGTTATTGTCTTTTCTATTTAACTCATAAAGACCCAGAGCTACTTTTGGCATTTCCAAAATGTTTTTTTCCCTATATTTAAATTTCTTTAATGATTTATCACAATTTATTATGATGGTATCTTCTGTATTTTGTGTTTATTCAGTGGACATCAGGTATTTTTCTATATTTAATTTACTGATCATGATGATATTCATATAAACTCAAATTAAAGTTGAGGATTGTTATATTAAAAACAGAGAAACCTGGACAAAAAGTGACTTTTTCAGTAAAATGTGTCATTAACAAAAGTTTGTCCATCCACTGTCATTGATCCAACTCCATGAGTTTTACTGGTGATGTTGGAGAAGATGACAGTGTTTCCACGGTAACTGCTTAAGCCTCTGAATGTCCAAATGGGTCATAGCAGATGACCATAGAAAGATGACAAACTGTATTTTACACCAATTATTTACATGTATTGATAGGATTAATGGGTCAGCAGGTATTAAACAGGATAGATCAGTGCATGATTTTGGTCGCTAGTGGTTGTTTGGATCTTTATGGGTTAATACATGTTAATTCAGTCTAGGTAAATAATAGACACCCTTAAAGTTGGATTTTAATGTTAATTATATTTTTAAAGAATACGTCTGGACAACCGTGTTGCCTTAGAACTGCCCTTCAGAAAAAAACCCCAAAACAAAAAAACTCAACAACAACCAAGGATTAGGATCCAAAATGGGTTCCAATTTTTTTTTTTTTTTTTTTTTTTTGGTATATGATATTCAAATTCATTTATCAAATTCAAATAGAAGCAGAGTGACATGTGGAAGTTTATCAAAGTTCACCTCAAAAAAAGACCAATCAAAAGCTTCAGGTATAAATATGTGATAAGGCAAAAAAAATAACTAATGGTTGTTAAAACAAAAAAAGGTAGCAGGAAGAAAATTAAATATAAACACAAGGGGAAAATAACAAAGCTATACAAAAAAGAGAAGAGGAAATAAAACAAATATCAGATGTAACAGGAAGAAAATAAAGTATGAACGAGATAACAAGAAACAATGGAGCAAATAAAATATGACAAATATGTAACAGGATGAAAATGATGAAGACAAAAATGGTCTAAAAGTCATTACAAAATATCTGTATTCAATTCAGCATTGTTGTAACGTGGAAGTGTCCATAAAATGTAAATCTTGTGGAAACTGATGCTATATTTTTGTTAATCGGGGTCTTAATGACATTGTTTTGATCAATCTTGTACAAACCACTGCCTTATATTAGTTTCTCATTTAGATTTATAAAAATACTTAAATTAATTTCAATGTGTGTTTTCTCATCAAAACAATGCTGACTCTGAATGTTGATGACAATGCACAAGATAACATCAGTAATCACTTCTAACACAGATAAGTAATTTAAAAGGGATAACAAAGTCACAATACAAATGTACACAAAGACACTACTCACTGTCGATAGTATTCACTTCATTTTTAGAATTTTTTGTGCTTGTTTATACATTTTTCCACAAAGTGTTCTTCTGTTATAATTAGGACAGTAAATTAAGATATTGCATTGTCTCTGTTTTGTACTTTGATGATTAGAATTAGTGACCCAATACAGAACAATAGATGTATCATTATTTTACAGCATCAGTAAATGTAATTAAATCTATATCATAGAAATACCTGCACTGTTGTTCATCATTAAAATCTGTTACAACTTTCAGGATCTGCAGCAGCATTGAAGGCAACAGAACATTCTGCTTTCTAATTGAACTATTCATATTGCCAATAGTCCAATCAGATAAAGGAGTCCACAAAACCTTAATGTTATGACATTGTGTAAATTTGCAAAGCTTGATTTTTCAGCTGCAAACTTTGGAATTATCTCTGAAAATTACTTTTGACCTTGATTTGAGGTCATACTTACAGAAGAAAGCTTTAATAAATGCTTCAATAAAATTTTCTTTCCTCTGTTAAAATGTTTCATTTGACATGTTAAAAGAAACTGAATACTATTAAAATGGAGTGTGCATGTGGTAAGTTTTAACTACTGCTTCTTTTTTTGTGCTTTTCAACAAGTCCACTTTACCTCATTTATGGCCTTCATTTCATCTACTCACCTAGCTATGCAAAGGCCATGTCTATTCATTCAGTCATTTTGGAGGTTCATTTCCTTAGAGGTCACTGTAACTGAATTTAAATGATCTTAAAGGAGTGATATTTAGATTTTTTTTTAAAATGGACTTATTCATATTAAAACATTTCCCTGTGGTCTACATAAACTGTGCTATGCTTGGGTCTGAATTCTTCATTAATTCAACTCCACAGGTCCATCTTCAACCCTATTTCTGAGTAATGACACCAGAAAGGTCATTTTGAGCGCTGGCCCTTTACATTAAAGTGAGCCACTGCACATCCCACCCCCCTCCAGGTTGTTGACCGGGCTGCTCTGTCCCATTCAGCCACTTGTGTTCGTTAATACAACCAACAACTGAACATTTTAGGTAATGGGCTCCAAGTTTGGACATATTTTCAGTACAAACAAAAGACAACAAACAATGTTGCCGTCAAATAATTATGTCGTACAATGAGAAATGTTCGTCGAAAGTCTTGACCCTTACATGTGCAAATGTTGTGATGTAACTAGTTATAGACGTAACAAATTAAGAAGGAATTGAAGCGGGTTGTAGAAATCCACTCATTTTTTACCAAAATTAATTTAAAGATAGCTCTGCAGCACCTGGAGGGTTCCATTCAAACTTAATGAACTATTAGGGTTCAAATACAAAAATAAATGAACCAAAGATGGATAAAAGTAGGTTTAGTAAAATATAACCCTTTTAACTAAGTAAGTAATTAATAACAGATAAATACATTTAATCTGTGGGCCTTCTTTTATATTGATACAATTCTTTTTCATTTCCATGCCCTTGGAGGAACATATATAATCTATCAAATTGTTTAACTATTGAATGAATTTAATTATGTATTTGTGCAAAAATTAATCATCTTTTGAGCTCTTACGACTGATGAAGACTGTGTGAGTCTTGGTCCTTCACAGTGCCAAAGAATGAGCTGCTGAGTGTTAAGTGTTGTTTCATTCAGTAGCCGGTTTAATTGTCAGTTTAATCTTACCTGCCAATGTAACTCTGTACTTGTCTTTCCCCCATTTTGGCTCCTCAGTATTCCTGTGCCCAGGGCTTCTACGCAGGGTCTACCAGAGCGAGCACCTGTTTGAGTCGGACCACCAATCCGGAGCCTGGTGCAAAGACCCTCTCCAAGCCACGGATAAGATCTACTACATGCCGTGGACGCCCTACCGCACCGACACGTTGACCGAGTACTCGTCCAAAGAAGATTTCATAGCGGGAAGGCCGACAACGACCTACAAACTCCCACATCGTGTTGACGGAACAGGCTTCGTGGTCTATGACGGGGCGCTCTTCTTCAACAAGGAGCGCACTCGTAACATCGTCAAATTTGACCTGCGGACTCGTATCAAGAGCGGTGAGGCCATCATTGCTAACGCCAACTACCATGACACCTCACCGTACCGCTGGGGAGGCAAATCGGACATCGACTTAGCCGTAGATGAAAACGGCCTTTGGGTGATCTACGCCACCGAGCAGAACAACGGTCGGATTGTCATCAGCCAGTTAAATCCCTACACGTTGCGGGTCGAAGGGACCTGGGACACGGCTTACGACAAGCGCTCAGCATCCAACGCATTCATGATCTGTGGAATTCTCTACGTGGTGAAGTCGGTGTATGAGGATGACGACAATGAAGCAACGGGAAACAAGATCGACTACATCTACAACACAGAGCTGAGTAAAGATGGCTATCTGGACATTCCTTTCCCCAACTCCTATCAGTACATAGCTGCTGTGGATTACAATCCCAGGGACAATCTGCTGTACGTTTGGAACAATTACCACGTGGTGAAGTACTCGCTGGACTTCGGAGCACTGGACAACAGACTCGGTAAGACCAACTTTACTTTTCCTTTCTCTTAATCAGAGGTGGCCTGAGGCATTAGCAAAACAAGTGCCTGCTTAGGGCCCCAAGAGTCAGCAAAACATCCCCCAAGTGACCTTGACAGGTAACTTTTTGGTTATATATTAAGACGGTGGTAATCATTTTAGAAGCGTAACTTAATGTTAATGAACTGGCTCACTAATACTACTGTGTTTATCAATGCTGACTGTTTTCAGTCCTCTGTACAGATGCACAGATTGTAAAATTCTGGGCAAATGCGAATGTTTGTTGATGTTGTCTGCGATCCACCTTTTTGCCAGGAAAACAAGAAATCATTACACTAAACTCAAACTGTTGCAAATGTATTAACCAACCTTTTAATATAACACAACACAAATGTCAGACACTGCTATAAATGAAAGGTAAATCTGTTTGACAGTAGTCAACAAATATGCTGATATTGATATTCAGCCAATTAATTTGTGCTTGTCTAGTTCTCTCTTATGCGCTGATAGAAAAAGTAATGTCACAAAAAAAGTGCATACAGTATCTGTTGATGCTAGCTCCGAGGTTGTGACAGGCCCAATAGAGGAGTGGGCAGGCCCCAGCCTTCATTTTCTTATTCCCTAATTTGTATGCTGTTGGTTTGTGGGGTCAAAGACATCTTGTAAATGGAACAAACAAAATCAATCAGACTTGACTTAAGAATTAGGACAATATTGTGCTGTGTATCTAAACCTATGATGCTGTATCTTCTTCAGGAAAGTGATTTTCCAGTGTTTCAAACTCACAATATTTTATAAGATATTTTTCAGACCATTATAATGCTTTTAGACTAAGGTTGCAGCGCTAAGAGAATAACTCCTGATCTTACTGCTGACCTCTTGACCTTAACAAAAGTCCACAACTATTTCCTACAATGAGTCAACATCTAACTGCCTGTTTAGCATCACATTTTCAGACCACATTCATGGTCCACTGAGTGTTTCAGACTTTTTTTGATGCTCTAACTGAAGCATGAATTTGACATACAATACCATTTTCACACATAAAGCCTGAATAATAGCAAAATTCCTAGCATGTTATTTGTTATGCCCAACACTTGTTGTTCCGAGTGGCTTTAAAAACACTCATCTTGTCGCATGGCTGATCTTACTTTTTGTAGGTGGTGTAGAAGAAGACCATATATTTCTTTCATGGCTGAATATAACACGTTGAGACAATGTAGGTGTTAATTGGCTATATGGAGCTCATCATCATGTGTTAATTCATTCCTCCTTAATCACTGAAACAAAACAACAACACAGAAACATAGTTGAACCTAAAAGTCATGACTGCACACTCACACATAAAAATCAGTGTTAGTATTAGCTTTAATCCCAAATCTCTTATGATATTTAGGATGTCTAACAAGGTTTTTTTCATTTTTAATATTTTGTGTTTCACCCAGAAGCTAAAAGCTTTTACTCACTGTAGCTGTTGCCTTTTCATAGGAGAGTTAAAAAAAGAAAGGTGACAGGCTGCATTAAACCCCCAAAACTTCTTTTGAAAAGTCTAATTTCTCCACTCCATTGTTCTTTTTATAAATTGGCACTCGTTGGGAAGCATGAAACGAAAAAAAAGAACCTGTTTTGACACACCAAGGTAATTCTTTGCGCTATCTCATCAACAGCTCTAGTCAAAAATGTCACAAGTTATTTGACTGTGAAGTTCCTACCTCTGCTTTCTTCAACGGAGCTTTTTCTACCTGCCGCTTGCCAGTTTAATTTATTTTCCTTAGCTGGCTGCTACACTATCCCAATCTTTTTTATACAGTGAGACCTGCTTCAGCAAAGCCTGTAATATATTCATTCATTCAGTGACCATGCTTACGGTGTATTTGATGATACACAGCTACTCACAATATAATTTGCTGTAGTTAAGGAGAGTGAGTAGGTTTTGTTGTGCGCGTTTTGTATTAAATGATTAGCTGTCAGTTTATCGAAGTGATATACAGTAAAAACATCCTGTCACACGTACAAAGAAATCCACGCGCAAATGGAAACCCTCAGTACGAGACGTCCCAGGGAGATGTTGACTGTGTTTGGTGGCTGTTGTACAGAATAGGCTGCCCTCCAAAGAGTAGGCAAGGAGTCTGCTGCTTGAATATAGATAGTAAAACGCTACATTAAGTGGATGGATGGAGTCAAAGAACAAATAAAAATGTCAGATAAACAGACTGATAAGAAATGAAAGAGTGATTGAATGGACTCTGGAGCAATAAAGCATTTACTTTGATCAACTCCAAACAGACTGAGAGGGTGCAGACGTATTCCAGCTCAAGTGTTGTTAGCTGCTTGCATTTTCCACACAATTGTCTCACAAGGAGCTTAATTTTTTAGATGGTTGAATCTGTACAAGAAAGATATTTGAATTAAGATCACTTTCAACTACTTCCCTTTGCATAAATTAGTCTTTGTTGGCTGGTGTGTTGTGTTGTTTTTTTGGATTTTTTTTTTTTCATTTAAGCCCTACGCCACTGAGGGGAGTCCAACAGCACTACCAGAAATCCAGGTGACAAAATAGTCTGGAAATAGGACGGTTTACTTACTGTTTTTGACCACGGAAATGTTGATGTCTCGGGGGTTTTGTATAGTCCTGAAACTGTATTGGGGTGTTCAATCAATATATCTATCTACTTAAAAGTTACATTTCAATTAAGGCTTTAAATATCCTTATAATTAATAATTAATCCTTAAAAGTAAATATGCTCTGATACTCACTTGTCTGAAAACTTACACAGACACAATAAATGAAACTGCTATATTTGCTTTGGGAATATTTCTATATAATTTCTTTAACATATAATTGATCGTTTTATCCCAACAGATATGGGAAGGAGTTGAACCTCCAGGTGTCATTCATGGGTGGAGGGGTTCAGGTTCAACATTAATGATAGAAACATCAGTCAAGGACAAATGGAAATGTAACTTTAGCTGGATTAAAACATGGTTAAAACTGGTTCATCACAACAACTGAGGCCTGTTGGACTGTTTATGGGAATGGAAAGACGACTGAAAAATATCTTTAAAAGTCAGATATTTAGCTTCCTTAAAAGCTGCAGATACCCTGAAATAGGAACATGGGTGCTCAATAAAAATAATAATAATAATAATAGTAATAATAAAATTAATAGATATTACAATGCATCAAAGAGAAAAAAAAATGATACTGATGTGATATAGTCTATGAAAATGACAGCTTTCTTTGACTGGGACCATTAGTAGATTCTAGACTGTGAAAAATATTAATACAGACCAATACTGTGATCATTAATGTAATAATAGTGCCCGACTTTAAAGATAATTATTGCATTTGCAAAGCAATAACTTTGTTCTCTGTACAATGTTTGATAAACAATGCCAAATGTGTGTAAATGACTCTTGGTTATATATTATAATTAGTCCAGGACTAGACTAGAGACCCAAAATGGGTCACAGTGCTGTTTTTATTGTGTCTCTGGTTGTCAGAGTAAAATATATTGCAATGATGATATATGAGTTCATTTTCCTAATTAAAACAGAAGAAGAGTGTTCTCTGGAGGAGTTTATAAATGTTGACATCAACAAAGCCAAGTGAGGTAAAGAGGAGAGATTAGACATGACCAAATAAGATGGTGGAACAGTGCAAAAAAAAAAAAATCAAATGGCAAAAAATTATACCAAAAGACTGAAAAAATATAACAAGATAAAACAATGTTAAAGACTTAATAAGATGCAAATGACTTAAAAGACATAAGATTAAAAAAATATGACATGGAACAACATTAAAATGTCAAAAATAGTGTGAAAGACATTAGATAAAAATGAAGTAAAAAAATGTAACAGGATAAAAAAACCAAGGCATCAAACAAAAAAGCTGAAAAGACATAACACAAATTATGTAAAAAAGGAAAATAACTATTGTAGACATTAAAAAAAGACACCATTCGAGACAGCTGGCGAGTCAGTAAAAATGTAAATCTGTAGTTATTCCAGCCAGCTTTTTTGTAATTTTGGTCCCAATGAAAAACCAAATCTCTCATTTGCTTCTCTAGCTAAAAAAATTGGAAAACACTGGTTTAATGCCATTCATTTCATGGCATAGGCATTACACTGAAATGGAAATATGTTTGTTTTTATGCATCTTTTCTTACATGATGTCTTTCTGGCCATTCATGTGATTCAGAACAACAATTCTCCTGGATATAAATCCTCTTTATTCATCAGAAATGCTGCTATTTTATACTAAAAACAGTATCTGTTCTGGTTTCATACTTTAACTTTGCCCCAAAACAAGGTACAACTGCAGACCCTGCTTTCATGAAAACAGAACAATAATATGTGACATTCCAGTATCACCAACAGGCCAGCATTATCAAGCTTCAGTACTTTGCACAACCCAAGGGTCAACCCGGTGAAATGTTTGTAGTGCATCCACAGTGTGATGTTCCCAGATTTGTTCCAGCAGCACTGCCTGACTTTCAGCCATGATCGAACATGTTAAAACCCCGACAGGTGTCATTGTTTTCCAGCTTTGACACGGGTCCATTTCCCCGTTGCGCTTCCACCTCCGTGAGCATACATGACCCGCTGTACTAGCAGAGCATGGGATGTGAGCAATGGAGCAGCAGTGACGGGGCCAAACCCACAGCTGGGGCCCGGAGCTCGATCCTGAACCTCATGGCTCAAAGCAGAAGCATATACGATGGCGTATTAGCCAGGATTTTTACACAAGGAATTCTCCGAAATATACAGCAGTGATCGGACTTTTAACTTTCAGTTGTGTGTTGTCTGTTTGTCATTGGAAGCCCCAGTGCCCACAGTTCCATCTGTGTTGCCATGGTAACACTGTACAATGTTGGTAGCAATATACACATTCTATACATTCATGTAAGTAGAACAACATCAGCTAAATCATGGCTGTCAAACATACAGTCCGTGGGCCAAAACCGGCCCGCCAAAGGATCCAATCCAGCCCTGGGACACATTTGTAAAATACAAAAATTACATTGAAGATTTTAACAATCATTTTAGTTCAGGTTCCACATTCAGACCAATATGATCTAAAGAAGGTCGTAAAATACTATCATAGTAACCGATAAATAATGACTCCAACTGTTTCTTTGTTATTGTGTAAAAAAAAAAAAAAGTTAAAAATTAGTAAAATGCTTACATTTCCAAACTATCCTTTCACAAAAATGTGTATATCCTGAGAAACCTGAACTGTCCAAAGAAAAGTACTGTAATTTTACTTTTTTGCTGCTTTTTACGAAACTTTTTGTGTCTTTTTAGATCCACTGTGATCTGTAATGTTTAATGTACATGTGTAAATGAGAAACTGAGACATTAAACTGCCAAAATTGGGCCTTTTTTCATAATACATTTCGGTTTGTTCATAACTGTTCATGTTTTTAAATTTTTTAAGAATAATTTTTAGATGTAAACATTTTCTTTAATAGCTCTTCCATTGACCCTCAAATTGAATCAAATATAAGTTGTGCAAAAAAAATTTGCCCAATGGAAAAACGACAATTTCACCCAAACTAATTTTTTATGAAATTGTCGTTTTTCCGCTGGCGAGAGGTGGTTTTTTTAGGCGTAATGAAATCGGTAGCCTATATCACGCAAAATTGCAATGGAAAGACCTTTTTCTGCAACTAGTCACATGAACAAAAAAAAAAACCAAACCCCTGGATGATAACAGATTTTACAACAAGGGAAGAAGAGTTTTAAAAGAAACTTGGTTAAGGATGTGTGGACACACCAGGAAACCAAAACATTTTTTTTTTTAATTTATGACGGGATAGAGGGGTAATATATAATAATATTGAATATATCTAGAAATCAACGATATTTATGTTCGTCATCATGTTTATGGAATGATCTCTTGTGTCATCTCGTGATAATAAACAAATCATCAAATTTGTGATTTAATGGAAAAACCAACGCACTTCAGTTTTTGTTTTTTGTTTTTTTTGTTTTTTTTAGTAAATGGTTTTTGTTTTTGTTTTGCAGAGATGTCCAATGAAAAAGCAGCTATTGTTAATTTAACTTTTTTCACTCTGAATTATAGAGAAATGGTTGGATTTAACATTGTTTGTATATTATTTTGTTAATATTTTCCTGGTCCGGCTAACTTCTGGTCATGTTGGGCGTAATGTGGTAAATACTCAACAAAACCAATTGTTGGACAACAGAACACAACCTAACAACACACACTTAAATGAGAAAATATCTAACACAAGCTAACAGACTGAGACCAACATAAGTCAAGAATAGTTTAATACTATGAGACTAATGAGACAAACTTTGTAGCGCTAAGCTAATGCTAAGCACATCCAACAGTACAAGGAGTATTTATCTGCTCTACTAAAACTCCGAAGAGCAAAAACAAAGGTCACATTATGACGCCATAATTGTGAATCTTGTCTGCTCATCCTAACTTGATTTTATGTGAATGAAACTTTGGCTATTAGCAACTCCATTGTCTCATGTTGTGTTGAAAAGATTTCAAATGGAAACAAATGGCCCAGAGTTGAACAGGTTTTAACTATCAGTCGTATGTCTTTTGTTTGTTGTTTTTTGTTAATTTATTTGATGGATTTTCTCGGGAGCTCTTGGAAACGGCAGATAGCTTCCTCCCTTCAGCGATCCTGTGCTAATATGTGCAGCTGTTGTAGACTCTTTTTAACACAGAGGGCAATATTTTATCTCCAAGGACAGCTGATCTATGCCCAAGAGTGCTTCCATGACAACTCCATTGATAATGAAATTCACTGAATTGGTGATAAACATTATGCAGAGGGAACTGCTGTTAGGCATATGAAAGTCCTCTTGCAAGTAGCCTCTTTTTCATGATCAGATTCCAGTGCAAAATAGGCAAGGATGACTGTGAAATAAACTGCTTTATGGTAAAAAAAAAAAAAATATAT
>JAPTGZ010000011.1:18046534-18061687 GCA_029814645.1 Fowleria isostigma
CGAGCTTATGCACTTCATGTACAGTGGCAATTCATATACATGCACAATAATCAATGCTGTTCATATACATTTCATACGTGTGTACACAGAGATACATGTGAGGACCTACATTTTTCCACAAAGCTCATACTGTTCAGTTTCAGTTCAGTTTGGTTTATTTAGAATATGCAACAAAACAAAAGTAATCCTACTCAGTCCTTAGAAATAAAACTCATTGTATGAAAACATGAAAAAAAAAAAACATATACATTAAAAAAAAACATGACTTAATTTGCATATTCGAAAAGAAGTGGGAGGAAGTAGAACTTAACGATGTAAAACAGAAAGACGTCTATTCCTTCACCCCACCCCCACAAAAAAAAAAGAAAAAAGGAAAGTCCACAAAAATATCCACAAGACCAATGTACTCCACAATACAGGCAGAAAGCCGGTGTGTACCACAAAATGAAATGTATTCTGATTGGCTGTCAGTGTTTCTGATGTTCATCAAATCCCATGTGATCCACTAGTGTGTTGTTCACTATTGTTACTGTCATGGAGGACCTGTTGAGTGACAATGATTACATGTTGCAGTTACCGTTGTGATGTGAACAGCCCATTGCACACGCGACACCGGTGTTCATGGCCTGTTTCCAATCAGAGGTAAATGCTATGTTTGTTTGTACAACATACACTGTTCAGATTTCCTATTTTAGTCCTCGTATCTAACCAAAAATAAATAGCAGTACCGTCAAAACGTTCTCACACATTCCTACCTATTTTAAATGGCTCATTTACCTGTGAAATTACTGTATTTTATATTGAGCATTGCACTGTAAGTTCATATCATTCATCTCCGTACACTAGTTTATTTCAGTCATTTATATTTATATGTACTATTTCTAATTATACATTAATGTCCGTGATGCACTTAAGTGTTTGGTTGTATTTTGCTTTAACGTGGGTTGTAACATGTTGTTTTGCCAATGCTAACGATGTATTGACTGATGGAAAAAAAACAAAAAACAATTACAGAAGATAATGAAGAAATCACCTGAATTTAATGGTCAGATGAACTGCATTTTCTCTAATTGTAAAATCATTTAAACTATATGTTGTAATTTGTATGGCTGTGTGTTTGACAACTAAATATTTACACATTTTTGAGGCTATCTCCATCTGTTGGCATGGCAACAATTACATCACGCATCACCATGGGGACATCCAACCACACATTGAGTAACCCCTTCATGCATGGTGTCACTCAAACTTCACTAAAAACATAGAACCTGCATTAATTACTCCGAACTAGTCATTTTTGTTTTAGATCAGGGGTCGGCAACCCACAGCTCCAGAGACACATGTGACTCTTTCATCCCTCTGCTGCAGCTCTTACAACATTAAAATAAAATGTGTTTAATTTTTTTGTCCCTCGATAAAATAATGGCAAAAAGTTTAAACCGTCAGTTCCATTTGAGAGTGGATGTGGTTAAAGCCTGCATTCTGATTAGTGATGTGTTGGTTGTGAACTTAACAGCTTTTAGAGCCGGCTCTGTCAACTGAATGATAGAGGTCAATGTTCTGTCCAAGCTACTGTAACGGACCGAGCAGTGGGGGAGGCTTGAACTTTTGTCTAAACCCGAGTCCCCCCCGAGTAACTTTACCAGTAAACAGAAAATTTACCACAGATAAGTGTAAAGATTTGACAAATCCTTACTTTTTTGAGTCGGTAATACAATATTTACTGACAATCATAAAAAGATACAGTTCATCTCAGTTATTTAAACAATTAACATAGAAAATTCACTTTCTTTAAAATTACGTTATTTAGACACGGAAATACGGAACATGTTAGATATGGGATAAAAGGGTCACAATACATTTACAGAAACAAAACCCAGGCAAAATAGAAACAAACTTTGGTCTCATCCATCTGCCACTGTCACCACAGCCAGGTCTCACCACCTTAACCAAAGAAGTCACCATTAATTTTAGTTTTTAACGTAGGATTATTGCTACATGTACCTGTAGAAAATCACCCAGTTGTGCCTGTCAGCATACACTTCAGATCATGTCAGTGTATAAACACACAAGCAGGGTACCGAGTCATTGTGTCTGTGAATGGCTTTTTAAATAGTGGTGTGATTCGTGGCGACAGGTGTGAGGCTGAGGCATCTTCCTTATTTGGGCATGTATGTTAACACTAAAGAAACCTGGGAGTGGTTTAAAGAGGAGATGATACAGAGGAGTTTGTATCAGACTATGGACAGCGCCCCCATCTGGCCACACTCCTACCGACCACAACCCCACATACTACCCACCCTTTTTTTTTTTAATGTCCAATCTGCACCCAGCCATAGCCACATACACAGTAACTCACTTTTAAGGGCTTTATTTTTGGCAAAAACACACCATTAGGGATACACTCACCCCACGATACAATTCAAATTCTGATTTTGGGTCCATGATACAGATTTGAATTGATTTTTTTTCCTTCCAGACTGCTGATTCCAATCAGTGGCTAATGATGATTAGCTTTTGCGAGGGTAGTTCCAGTGGCTTCTGTCACAGCAACATCCCTGTTCCGTGCGTTATCCGTCACAACAGCTATCTCGTGATTAATCTTATCAAGCTCCCATTCTGCTTTAGCAGACTTCAGAACCTCTGCCATGTGTTCTCCAGTATGTGTTTGGAAGAGAGGACAAAAACTAGCTATGTGTGATGGACCCATCGTGCCCACAATGCTTTGCGGAAGCTTCTTGACATGTCCCATAAAAATGAATAGGGGCGGTGCAGAGTGGAGTCCGCGACGCTTGCTAATTGGTGATTTGGACGCACTGCTTACTCAGAGTGCTTTGCGGAAGTGTTGGGACGTGTCTCATAGAAATTCCACAATGAGTCCACAACGCTTGTGGATCATGGCATCAAAACATGTGGCAGTAATAACAGACAGCACCTCCTATTGTTGAAGCAGTGCATCAATCCCCCTTTTTTGACGTATCAATTTTTAATCCCTCTTATTTGTATTGGTTTTTAACTAATTAAGGATATATACTTGCATCCCTAGTGCTCAGCATAAATGAGTACACCCCAACAGATTTGTCACAAAACCTTTAGTTTTCTTTGAGAATCTAAATTTTCCGTGGGACGCTATACAACATATCATGTTCTCAGTTAAGGAAATTCTATAAAAGTTTTGACCACATTTTTTGAAACTGTGCTTATGTTCATTGATTAAAATCTTACTTTTCAAAGGGTGTGTACTTACTTATACTGAGGACTGTATATCTAGGCCTATGTGTGGTGACTGTGATGCGTCTATAGAAATTTAGTTTAAATTGCTTTAAAATCAGCTTGGGTCTAAGTTACAAAAAAACAAAACATGCTGTTATTTGTCATCGACTTTCTCAAACCAATGTTGATGCAGTGTGATACGGCCAAAAAATTAGGTTTGGTCTGGAGGTTAGAGATTGTGTCATCATCGTCCCTGGGGGTCTTTGCGATTGTGAAAGAGCGACACAAAATGTATTCTTTCACATTTAGCATACAGATAGATTGTCCAGTTGCAAATTGAAACTCAGTGAACTGGTTTTCACCGGTGCTGTCTGTTATCTATGCTCTCCTGATGCGTGACGTCTATTACACTTGCCAACCTAAAATCGACCCTCATTAAATTTTGTTTTGCGCTCCTTTCATACAGAGATTAGGACCATTTGTCACTTCTGTCATTCTGATTCTATCTCTGCATTAGGCAGAAAAAAACACCTACTCCAAATTGCATTTTTCAGAAGCTCAGACGGTGGGTTGGAGAGTCGGTGCTTCTTCATAAGAACTTATTTTAAAGGGTCTACAGCGAACACATACTGTAACAAGACCACGACTTATAGAAATGTCACTGGAAAATAACACAAATGTAGAATTAAAGTGGGGTTGCAGAGGTGTGCTGCACAGTTGAAGGTAACAAATAGATGGAAAATTTAGTTTTTATTGCACAGAGAAGGAAGGTAGAAAGATGCAGGAAATAGAGCAATGGAATGAGTCGCTGCTCAAAACAGACAGTTATCTGTTACCGTGTACATTTCCTTATCTACTGGACTGAAAAAGTGCTGCCAGATGGAGAGTCTCATTTGCATATCTCCTTTCATCCTCAATTGCCATCATCGACTTGCACAACACACACGCCTTCTAATTTCTTTGGTACAAACGGCAGGTATCAACTCCATGGCCACTTGATTAGGTACATCTAATTCATTCACATGTTTAACAGGCCAAGCACATGACAACAACTCAACACTTTCAGGCCTGTACACATGGTTGAGATGAGGTCAGCTCACCATCAGAGTGGATGAGAAAGGTGGTGACTGATTTTTACATGCAAACATTTCTAGATTTTACAAAGAATGGTCTAAAAGCAAGAAAATATTCATTGAATGGTGGTTTTCTGAGTGAAAATGCTTGACATTTCACTCCGCTTGACCGGAGAATGGTCAGATGGGTTTAGTCGTAGAAAGGAACTCTAACTCAAATAACCACTGGTTACAACTGATGTCTGCAGAAGATCATCTATGAATGTGCGACATGTCAAACCTCACTGGGCACTTTATTAGGTACAATGATACTAGCAAGGTATAGCAAATAAGATGACTGGTTTTTAGTTTTGTTTTCTAAAGGTAGAATTTGTATGTTCAGGGAGACTCCTACCATTACATATCATATAAAATCTGTGAGGAGTTCATCAAAACCAACTAAGGGATTTTTTTTCCATATCTGATGGTTGCACTTGGTAGATTTTTTCAGTAATTTGTTGTTTTCAAGCTTTTCGAAATCCTTGTACGCATATAATAGTAATAATAGTTAAATATCTTATTAGAAGTATATTCTTTCTTGGGTTTAGTAATAATAATGGTAAAAAAATGATGTGAAATATATCTTTTATTAGAAAAACATAACATTTTGCTGCCCCACTTTTTAAACCTAAAACAAACTTGAGGAAAATGCTGGAACTAGGAAGGGTTCTGACAACTTAGATACATGCATTTAAGATAATTTTAGTTAAAATAAAGTTTTTTTAATTATGAAAACCTGCAAACTTTTATCAGTCAGGGTGCAAGCTCAGTGGAACTGACAATATAATGACATGTTACTGTGATATTTTTTGATACTTATCCCTATTTTAAGTTAAAATCAGAAAAAAACCCAGCTAATATGATTCTACAGCACATATTCTAATAGAAAAACTTTGACTTTGGTTCCATTTCTGCAGATTTATTATGAAGTACAACCTCTCTGACCCTTTGAGCTTTAAGCGAGCTCAGACATTCATAAAACGCCTGTAGTTAAATTAATTTGGGGTGACACAATCGATGGCAGATGGAAAGAGAAATAAAGGAGCTGGATGCGATGACTGATGAGAGGGAGGCAAGAAGGCGTATGAGGGGGGAGTTGAGGGGGGGGGGGGCTGAGCAAGTGTTTGGGTATATCACGGTATGTGTGTGTTCTGATAGCCCTTGTCCCTCAAGAAAACAGCGTCATTAGCAAACACCTCCTGGAGTGTAACCACAGGGAGACTCTCATCCAGGAAATAGGTATTCCACTTTGTCCTGGCTGACACAGAAATAGCATGTAGCTACAACACCCAGCTATTGACTCGCAGAAATATGCCCCCGTCAACAGCTACATTTAGACCGCGCAGCTGGAAGTGTGTGTATGCGGAGTGTGTGTTAGCTTAGCCGGCGGGGGTCCCAAACTAGACACCATGCATGCCAATGCGAGTCACACCTGCCAGTTCCAATTGATCCTCTTTGAACTAACTCCTCTTAAACCGACACGTGGAAAAGAGGGAAAAATAGAACCCTCCTTGTGTACGAGGTGTCTTTCTCCACAAGCGCTGGAATAAATCCCCCCCGTCAGACACAAATAAAGTGTGACTGAAAAAAAAGAAAGACATTCGCCCTCAATCTTCATTTTCCAACTTTTCTTCCCAGAATCCCTCAATTGACTTTTTTTTTTTTTTTTTGTCTCCACAGAGTCGTCCTCGTCCGTGATGGTGTACATGGACGCCACCACCACAACCACCAGGACTACAACCCGGCCCGCCACTGTTACCTTGTCGACTACGACGCCCAGGATGACGACGCCAAAGGGTTCCGGCTCGACGACGCCCATCGCCCCGTGGCCGCGGACCACAACGACGGTGGCGGCTCCGGTCCACACGGTGGTGGAAGGTTTGGATCCAGAAGACGGCAACAGGTCGCCGTCCTCGTCCAAGCTCCCCAACATCAGGGTGGAATACTGCAATCCTCTGGTGATGATGGACATCTCATGGCCTAAGACGAAGCAGGGCCTGGTGGCGAAGATGCCCTGTCCTCCTGGAACTATAGGTACAGTTGTCTTTTTTTCCTCAAGTAAAAACATTGAAAGTTATAGTATTTCAGCTTATTTTTGATTTATTGTCACATCTATAAACATATACAACCTACAGTGTTGGGGAGTAGCAGAAAACATGTAACAGGATTACGTATTTAGCAATTTAGAATACAAAATATGAGTAACTGTATTCTGTTACAGCTACAATTTTATGACATGGTAATCAGAATACATTTAATTAAAAAAATATATTACTTTCTGTTATTTTCTATTATTTCACAAATCCAGTTTCCCATGACAGGAACGAGAACGAGAACCACATCTGTGTTGAATCCACTTTTTGTCTACTTTTCTGTAACCAGACAAAACACCAATAAATTCGTTTGGGTTGTACTAGTCCATCATATGTTCATATGTGTTTATGAGGCTTAAACTGAATACATTCATCCAGCTCTAAAACAGAACACACAACAGTCATTCTGTTTACAACAGAGTAAGCATGGTGTGATTCACTACATTTATATGTATTAAAATTCAAGAAAATATGAAAGTAACCCAAGTATTTGGATTGTGAAACTCAGATTGAGTACTGTAATGGACTACAGTGTATATTACTTTTTTGGGCATGTATTCCGTAATTTAATACGGAATACATTTCAAAAGTATTGCCATTGTATGTTTAACACACACACACACACACACACACACACACACACACACACACACACACACACACACACACACACACACATATATCTATGAATAATACAATAATATAATGTTTTAATTGTGTTTTTTAACATTCACTAAATGTGGTGATGCTCAGAAATGATGTTAATACATAACCACATTGCATCTGGAAATAGATGTTGTGTTAAACCTCCTGCGTTACATTTTATTAGTGCAAAATAATTCAATGTTAATTTATTTCCAAGCTGCAAATTCTGTTTGTTTCACACCAAACAAACCGCAAAATGGGTTTTCCATATCAGCTGGTTGTTAATGACACCATAATTGAGTTGTTTATTAGTTTTTTCTATGATTTTATTTATTTATTAATTTTTGTGGTGTTTTGCTACTGGCTGAAAAAATGCCAGTAGATGACCATGTTTAAGACAGGCCAGTATTCTATAGTTTTATTTTATTTAGTTTTACAGATGCACAAGTCATTTTATTCAGTTGCATTGATCACCTTTAGTTGAGGTTTTATTTATGATTACAGTTTTGGGGTATGATGAGAAAAGCCTTGAGTTTATAGAAGTTGAAGGATGCAGGGTGAAACACTCCCACATCTGATACTGTATGAATCATAGTCATTGTTTATTAAAGTCCTTGTAGAGCAAGCCCGTTTTATTATTCTGTTTCCATCTCATTATTGGAACAAAGTGGCAACAAGCAGCAGTGAAATGAATAGACTTTGCTTGGGAAATGATTTTGTTTCAGTTCGAGTTTTTAGTTTCCATTGTTTTTGTCTCTGTTGCCAAAATGAATTTTTACTGTAATATTTCAGTTGTAGCATAAATTTTATTAACTATAATTATTATGAACTTATAATTCAACTAGAATTGTTTCCTAATTCTGTAACTATTGTACTAGAGCTGCACAGTATATCGTTTGAGCAACGGCATTGCAATGTACATATGCGCAATAGTTATATCACACATCCTGCAATGTAGGGCGCAAATGAACTCAACGTGTTCTCTCTAATTTCAAGGGTACCTGACACACACTGTGTGCAGCGATCCACCAGTCACAATCATTCTTAATCAGTTTGGAGTGAGTCACTGGTAACAACATTGAAAGATGAGCAATGGACAAGAGGAAAATCTCCCAAAACAAAGATTGGTTTAAGCATTTACTTCGACACCACATAGCAAGTATATTCTGTGTATTTTTTCATATTGCGATATATATTACAGGGTTAAAAAAATTTGCAATGTTTTTTTTTTTTTTTTTTTCAATGTTGTACTTTTACTGGGTTTACTGGGTCTCTGGGGTGTATTTGGGTAATTTTGGGTAAAACAAAAGCTATAAGCTGAGGGAGGTAGGTGGTATTTCAAGGAAAAGGTTCTGAATATTCTAATTAAACTTGCAAATTTTATTTTCCAATATTCTCAGAGATGAAGTATCATAAATTTGCAGGGATAATTTACAAGAAATGCCATATTATCTAAGATTATAGTCATACATTTTCAAGGAAAAAAAGCAAAAAATAAAACCTGTCAGTAATTCTGTAAAATATCAAGAAAAACAACTTGAATTTTCTCAAAAATTTAAGAAAAAAAAAAATTCCCTTTTTTATTCCCCAAGGAAGCCTGTTGTTTTGTAGCCCTAATGAGCTGTCATGTTATGATTGTTCTTACCCAGTGACTCATTCTGAGACTGTGTTTTTCTATTTGTGTTGCTACTAGTTGGGTAGAAGTGCCCAGCTGATATCGAAGTCTGATCAGGCGATAAAGTGCATGAATTTAACATTGTGACGGTGGCAGTCAGTAAAAAAAAAAAAATAGAGGTGAATTTTTGTTAGTTGAAGTTTGCCTTCCTTTTTTGTGTGCGGAGTTGTAAAAGTTTGAGAACCCCTTGTCTAAACTTGTAAACCAAAGGTAGACGGGATGTGTCGACATAGTCCTAGATTTTCCACTCTCTCCATCCATCCCAGTCACCTTCAGTCTCTGGAGGAAAAGTCACTTCTATGACAAATTGCATCAAGATTACATGTAGCTGTTGTCTGCAGAAACACAAAATAGCAACCTATTCTGGTGATGGGTATATGGAGCGTCAATAGAGTAGAACCGCATGTGATATTACAGTCACATACACACAATTAACCCTTGAACCTCTGAGACATTTTTCCAGTTTTGTTGTGAATTTGTGTCTGTTTCAGTGTCATAAAAGCTGCTGTGAATATGTGTTCGTGTTCCTTTTCTTCAGTGGTTTTGTTTTACTGTGCATCTTAGGGTCAAAACAGGGTGGAATAACTGAAAAAGACAAAGAGATGAGTTGAAGTTTGACAGGTTTTTACTAAATAAGGCACTCAGAATGTACATCAGTAACAGATTTAGGATACTGAACATCAACTGTGAACTTGAACACACTGAACAACAGCATGTATTTGAATTTAGGCCCAGTAGTTTTTTTTGGGGGGCGGCTTTTATTTTCTAAATCAGTCCAGCTGCTTTTTGACACCTGGTTGAATTCCAAAAACAGTTGCACGGCCAAAACTTGGTCAAAACAAACTTATCCTACATATGATAAGTGGACTGAAGACATCATGAGGTTTTTACAAATGAAAAAGATGAGATGTATGTTAGCAGGATCAGTGCCAAATTCAATAATGCATGGAATAAAGCATGGTTGAAAATCCATTAAAAAAAAAAAAAAAAAAACTCCAAAAAACTACTCAATAAAAACACAGTAAAAAATAAAAGAAAATAATCACAACCCTGGAGACAACGGTTAAAACAAGGGAAATGGTGTAAAAAAAAAAAAAAAAAAAATCCCAAGCCATCTATTTTTATATTGAGTCAGTCTCACTCATTGCTCTATGTTTTACCCACCATTCCACAGGTAGGTAAAACATAGCATGTTTAATGATACTGAGCATGCTTAGATGTTTATGAAAAGAACAAGGTCTATTCTATCAGCATGTTTTGAACTGTATCTTATTGAGCAAACGGTTACATTTTTAGGAATATTTAATCATGCATTCAGAATGCTCACCACAGACACGTCAGGGGCCAAAGGGTTAAACTGGTTAATCACCCAAAACCTTTGATATTTTTGTATTTGGAATTTACAAAAATTACTAAACATTGTTATTTTAATACTTTATTTTTCACCATTTTTCAAAAGATAATGTTCAAAACTGCTCAGTTTCACATGTAAACAGACCAGTGGACAAACAAGCACAAATAAAAATGAGTAAGAATAAATAAATAAATAAAAAAACACATACATATCCACACATGTTCACATATATGTACATATGCGCTTACATACACGTACATATACATACTCACATCTATGCACATATATCCATGCAGAAATTGCTAAATATTCTTGACATTGTTACTCTTCATAGATAGGTTGGCGAAGTCGTCTATTGTGAAGCTGTTCTCACTGACATGGCCTCTGGAGTGTGTTGTGTTTATGTTTACACTCCCCCTGCAGCGTCTCCCCCCTTCCTCACTTTATCCCCGACTCACTGACGAAACACAGTTTTTACATTAAGTCCATATGGAATCCAGCAAGTAGCACTTTAGGCACTCATATTTACAGGGTTTGTATGGGTGCTTGAAATCCTTGAAATCGCTTGAATTTCAATGTTGTGTTTTCAAGCTCTGAAAAGTGCTTGTATTTCAGTGCAAGTGCTTGAAAGTGCCTCTAATTCTCTCTCTGTGATGTGATTTATTTATGTATTTTTTTTTAATATTAAATCTGCCAGGTTAGATGCCAATCCAAAGCTACTTATAGAGAAGTGATAAGTTTAGGAAAAATAAAACTACTTTAAAAAAAAAGAAAGTGAGTGTTCTGAGGTCGACTCCAGATACATTTTTATCTTAATCTTTGTCCTGGTGTGAGTGTGTCTGAAGAACACCAAGTGACTTATTCTTTCATTTCTAAACTTTTTGCTGTTATCAAACATAATTTTAGATGTTTTCAGCATAATACAAAGTACATCATCGTGATAAAAAGTATAAAAATAATCATGAGTGTATGTATTCCTGTAAATAGGTGTTTCACCCCACTGATAAGGTGCAGTGCTGGAAAAACTTGAAAATTAACCTTAAATGTACTTGAAAAGTGCTTGATTTTGACCTTTAAAAAAAAAATGCTTTCAAACCCTGTGTTTATTCCTCGTCTCTAAGGACCCGGTTGCTGTAATTAATCAGTGGCTGAACTTATTTGTGTCGGTAGTTTTCACAGAGTAGCTCCGTCCATTTGTTTGTGTGTGTGTGTATGTGTGTGTTATTCCACCTTAGTCACTGTATCAATACTAAGAGAATAAAGTCGAATGTGCTTTAAGATAAAATCAATATTGGCTGCTTTAGATATAAAAGCTTTACCTCAGATTGTAATAATATCTAAGTGCAGGAGCAGCTCATACTGCAGAGACCTGGCCACTGAGAATAGACTGTAAATTTTTTAAGTAAAAGCTCTGATGTATAAAGATCAAAATCAGGCTGCATTCTTTAAAAATAGAATATAAGGAGCAGCGAGGAATTAAACTTTAACTTGACTTGAAGATAACCTGGAAGCCTTAATATTGTGGGTTTGTGCTGCGGGGTGTATTGTTGCATTAATGCATGGTATCACCGTGATAGTGATACATGATCAGAAAGGAGAGGAGATGGAAATGAAATGTGTATCTTGATTCAGCATCTGCGAGCCGATATATTGAAGGTGTTTATGTGGCATGACGCAATGTGATATGATAGAATTCACGATTCAAATCATGATACAGAGCGATTAAGTACGTTGTCATTCTGAGCACATTACTTCATTCACATTCATTCTGTAAAAGAATATGCAGTGACTTTCAATGAGCTTGATTATTTAGTCGTGTATTAAAATTATTAGACCACCCTATGTTTTCTTCAATTTCTTGTTCATTTTAATGCCTGGTACAACTAAAGGTACATTTGTTTGGACAAATATAATGTTAACAACAAAAATAACTCATAATAGTTTAATTTCAGAGTGGATATCTACCCATTTTTCATGATTTTCTTGATAATAACCAAAATTATATAAGTTCTTACATCGATGTCTGTGTCATTGCACTGACAAAAACAGTGCTTTTAGACATTCCGTGTTTTCTTTTTTGTCTGTTTTAGTCACATGATACACACAAGAGTTAGCACATGATTGTATAACCATTGTTTTTGATGACTTTTGATGGTCTAAGAAGTTTTTTTTGCAACTGTATTTATCAAATAAAACCATGGCTTTTCATAAACTGGCTTTTGTGCAATTTCAGAACACATGCCTCAAATACAGTCACATGAAAAAGTTAGGATGCCCCCTTTAAATTTTAGGGTTTTTTGCTCTAAATCTCTGGGATTCAGATTTTTTTTTAAAACAATACTAATATGTGGAATCTGTGTGAAATCTAAATCAGTTTACTAGTGATACAATATCATGTACCTTATCATCTTGTGTTGTTTTATTTTATTTATGAACTGTTTTTTATTTTGTTTTGGTGTTTTTTGGGGTTTTTTTTGTATGTGCATTTATTTTGTATTTGTTTTATATTTCTTTTTTTTAATATATATATATATATATATATATCTGTAAGTACCTTGTTTGGAAAAACAATAAGAATATTTAACAAAAAAAAAATTGTGGAACACATATACCAAAAGAAGGAAATGCTTATTAAAATATGTTGGTGAATTCAATATATTTGGGAGGAAAAGTTTAGACTTTCTTTTACACACATATATATATATATATTAGCACATAACCGTTTAATTTATTGTTGATTTAAAATATAAAATAAGAAAAAACAAAAAAAGGGAAAAGAAAACCTACTTGTAAAGACAGAAGAATAATAGTAATAACATGTGAATAATAACAACATCAACCAACATGTGCATGGGGACTCTTCTGTTCATTATTTTGTCCAGTTTTTCAAATACAGGTTGAATGGACTTGGCCACTTTCAGGTAATATTGATATTTCTAAACTATATGGACAAATAATATTGGGACTCATCATGGCTACAGCTGTAAAATATCCTGGTCATGCTGATTTGGGATATGAACATCAATATTTATTTTTAATATAAGTTTGATGGGACATTTTTCGGGATGTGGATGGTTGGTTTTGGTAGAAAATGATTATTTACAGTCAAAGCATGAAGGGTGTTTCGGAGATTTGGAAGTGGAACATTTAGAATCATAGTCATGGACAAGAACAAGACAAAATCAACATTGAGAGGTTGAGTGGTGGCTGTCTCTAGGGCAGTTTGGAGACAATTATAGTAATTTAGACAAAAATAACCAATGCAATCATATTTGTAACAAAACTACATTATGACACAAAAACTTGGGGATTTAAAAAAAAAAAAAATTACCAGCTGGAGTCAAAATGACGTCACATACTGAAATATGGCACAAAGCTTTAAAAAAAAAAATTTAAAAAAAGCACACCACCATCATCAACACATACACACATTGGCGCTTCATTAATGGGCAACACCAGCGCCCGCCGAGACCTCACTAACAGCCGTCATATGGCGAGATAAGAGGAGCGTGTACCCCACCTCCTCTCGGCGCTCTCTTCAAAGTCGCTGCTCTTCAGACAACGCTGCCGAGCCGAGCGAAGGCTGCATGAGTTTCCTCCGCCGGTCTTTGAAAGTTCCTCGAGCTCCCCCCTTCTATCTCCCCGGCTGTCATCCTTCCTCTTCAGGCTCCCTCTCTTTTCTCCTTCTCCCTTCTCCTGCCTCGCAATAAAGAGGGGGAAAATGCAGAGTCCCTTATCTTATAAACCCATCAAACGTAAGGCTGTCCAAGGTGGACAGGAGAAGGAAATTATATGTCAATCAAAATTTATATCTGTTAATGTTGGCCGTCTCGCCCTCCAACACCCCACCCCACCCACTCACCCCACCCTCCATTTAAGTACAAGCAAGGGCAATTTGATGTCAGTGTGTAGCCTTGCTGATGTCAGCTCTGTTAGTATACATGTAAGTCATTCGAGGTAAACTGAAGTACAAACACTAAATGTTTAAAGTCATTTTCAGGGGCTGCATACTTATAAAATGATTTACAGTGGTGGAAAAAAAGTTTTAGACACCCCATTCATTTGTGATATACAGTCATGGAGAAAAAATATTAGACCACCCTATGTTTTCTTGAATTTCTTGTTGATTTTAATGCCTGATACAACTGACTACATCGAAAACAGTGGTTGTGCAATCAAGTACTAACCCCTGTGTTGAATCTCCATTTACACTTAGTAAAGGTGTGTTTTCACAAGTAATTTTAGTTCCTAATTTTTCCCCTTCAGGGCTCAACATTTTAACCTAGTGTTCCAGTACAGATGAGTCTTTATTCTACTGATAGATGAGAATATTCCACATATTTTGATATCCAACACATGAGGTATCGGGTTATTTGAGGTGCCTGAAAAGGTATGGTACAAATGCGCATTTACAGTTGCAGAAAAAAAAACAGACCATCAAGGTCATTAAAAACAACGGTTATGTAATCAAGTACTAACTCCTGTGTGTGTCATGTGACAAAAACAGACAGAAAAGAAAACATGGAATGAATTAAAGCACTGTGTTTTTTTATTGCTATTGATGTAAGAACGTATACGATTTTGGTTATCAAAAAAACTATGGAAAATGGACTGATATCAGCCCTTTAATGAAGCTCTCTTTGTTGTTATCACTATATTTGTCCAAATAAATGTACCTTTAATTGTACCAGGCATTAAAATGAACAAGAAATTGAAGAGAACATAGGCTAGTCTTACCATTTTTGTCAGCGACTGTATGCCAAATAATATTAAGTCCCAGCATGTTATTAACACAACTTACAGATCACAGTGGGTTTGGAAATACACATTATTGTCAAAATTGAATGTATCTTTCTTTAAAAAGAAAAATTAGGCTCATACGTGTTTACGTTATTCACATTTTATCGTGAAATGTAAATACGTAATTTGTTTGAGGTAACTTTACTGTTTTCACATTAAACCAAGGGGGAAAAAATGTGAAGTTGTCATTGTTTATAGGTTATTATGTCATTTATTTATTTATTTTTACTTCAGATCACATTGGACCCATGAACTAAAATG
>JAPTGZ010000011.1:18062980-18078631 GCA_029814645.1 Fowleria isostigma
ATAATTGTACCTTTAATTGTACCAGGCATTAAAATGAACAAGAAATTGAAGAGAACATAGGCTAGTCTTACCATTTTTTTCAGCGACTGTATGCCAAATAATATTAAGTCCCAGCATGTTATTAACACAACTAACAGATCACAGTGGGTTTGGAAATACACATTATTATCAAAATTGAATATATCTTTCTTTAAAAAGAAAAATTAGGCTCAAACGTGTTTACGTTATTCACATTTTATCGTGAAATGTAAATATGTAATTTGTTTGAGGTAACTTTACTGTTTTCACATTAAACCAAGGGGGAAAAATGTGAAGTTGTCATTGTTTATAGGTTATTATGTCATTTATTTATTTATTTTTTACTTCAGATCACATTGGACCCATGAACTAAAATGAGTTCAACACCTAACTTCACCCCATGGGCTGGTTTTGGTCCACGGATCATATGTTTGACACCTCTGCAGTAGGCCTGCCATTTATACATTGCATTGGTTTTATTGTTTAACAACACACCAGAAAATAACAGTGGTGTAATGTAAGGAGGTACTTTTACACAAGTACCTAAGTGCATGTGGGAGATATTGGACTTATAAACTCCAGTATTTCTCACAGGCAAATCTTGTGCTTTTAACTCCATTGTCTGACAGCTTTATGGGACTTTTCCACTGCATCGTGCCAACTCGGCTCCACTTGATAATACTCACTTTTAGTTTCTGATTCCATAGATATGCCTACGTATCTCCGTAGGTTTACACGGGGTCTCGACGTTACCAGGGTTCTAGCAGTTTTCCTCAGGTTGTGGAAAACTCAAGTGCACATGTCTGAGGCTCCGGAAGTCTGAATATTTTGTGCTTTTGAATAAAAAGTATAGACAGTGCTGTGCAAAAGACATAGGTTTGTTGTTTTATTAAGTTACACTTGAGGTTCAAGAAATCTCCAGACAAGTTTGGGACCTCGCCACATTAAGGTGAAGGAAATCCTGCCATTTTACCGCTCGACATACGGTTATTTTTAGTCGGCTTCTATAGAAGAGTGATTGAACTGCAAATAAAGCAAATAAAAGCAGCTGACTGTACAGACTGATGGGATTTTTCAGTCTCTGGATCAAGATACAATCAGAACATACGGGAGAAAAGAAAAAGAAAAATAGTTTCTATACAGCCAAAGTGTTAAGTATTCAGTGCGACCTCCGCTTACACTTAACATGTTTGTGTAGAGAATTTAATTCCTGCATTAATCTTTATCAGGTTTTATTCAGCACCTCAGGCATTTCTTATTGTTTAATCTACTTTTTGTCTTGCCACACTAAAAACAGACCTTTCTCTTGTCAAAGCCTTTTATTTTTGTTCAGTATGTGTCTGTTTTGCACATATTGCCTGTATTTTCTTGCTATCTAATATACTAGCAACTAAAATTGAATGAACTTTGTCATTACACAACAATGTGCAATAAAACCAGGGTGCTCAGACAAATATACAATTATATCAAACATAATTAACGGTAAAAAAAAATCACAGTAAAAAGAAATAGGATGAATATAAACCTGTGTATGGTTCATTCATTTGTAATTGTGTTTCAAAATAAAATCAGAAAAACTAAATTTGTGTTTGTTTCTAACTTTTTTTTTTTTTTTTTAAAACAAAATCAGAAAAACCTTAACCTTAAAATGAAACATTGGACCATTTTTTAGCTATTCAGTGGAAAGAAACACTGGAAAAATGGCTTTTAATATTTTGTTTGGTGTTTCTTTATATTTTTTCCAGTGGATCAGGTTAAGTATCCTGTCATAAACTTCCATCCATAGACAGATAGATTAATTTTAGTGCTAAATTCAAAAACATCCTTTGTGTACTAATGCTCTTTTACATGTGTATCTTCATATTAATGCACATTAGTGGTGGATCAGGTTGGGTTGGGGCGGGTCATTGATTGAGACAAGCATCAGTAAACACGATCAGCTTCGTATCTCACCAGGGGAGATGCTGCGCCCTCCTCGCGGACACCACCACCAACGCTGTCTCGAACTGGACCAGAGCTGATCAGCCACCAGAGCTGATCTAGGTCTTTCTTGGAACCAGTTCTGACGAAACGCCGGAGCTGATGGGTTAACAGTCAGTACGCAGGTTGTGCCTCCGCCCCGAACGGCACCTGCGAAGCTGGCATTTGGAGCTCGGAGCCTGGTTTGGTTCAGAGTTCTGTAAACAATATTGGTTTGGAGAACGGAACCACATTCCCCCTGTCTATAAAACATGTCTGAGTTCTGCATGGATCAGCTCCGTAATAAAACCTGTAGGTCAGCTACCATAGATAAACTACAGATACTTTCAAAGACTTGGATTAAATTCATCACCTACACCAACACTTCTTACTCCCTGTGTCACAATAAAAAATACAACCAAAATAATAACTTTATATTTTTGTTTTGAATGTAAAACGATCAGAGCAAAATTGTTTAAAAATTAGATAATACCTTTTCTCTACCTAAGTTTACAAAAGGAAAAAGCAAATATAAAAACAAAAACTTGTTCTTTCAGATTTTATTTTGAAATTAAATTATGAATGAATGAACCGTACATGGATTAATATAGAGTTGCAAAAAAATATATAACCAACTACTATACAGAATCTAAATTATAAAATAAATGTCTATTTTACTTGAGGCTGCTGCATCTCACTGTAAATGTGAAATTAACTAAGGCTACGTTCAGACACCAAGTCTTTGTGCACATTTCAGATTTTTAGATTAAATCAGATTTTTTTTGTGTGCTAGTTCATATTGCGTTAAAGTGTTGTGGTAAAGTGTTATATAATCTCGAAAAGCTCAGGCCCTCATCTTTCGGATGCCATTTGAATATTGTGATTAATTCAAACGGTTCAGGAGTTTGCTGTTGTTAAAGGGTGAAGACGATGGCAAAGAAATACGTGCATAATTTACAACTCTGCTAAAAGTGTCGTAAGATTTTTACAGTCCTGTAATTTGACTTGATTTTGGACCAGTATTTTTACCATATCTGCGTACTAAAATTGGAGCAGATAAACAACACCTAAAACTTTTTGAAACAAAACTTGCCAAAGGCGTCGACTGGAGACAGCTACAACTATTAGATAAGTGAAAGTTGGATTATTTTGGAAACTACCACACTGACTCTGTATTAATTTGGCTACAATGGTATCCAAGAAGACTTTGGTGCCGTGCCTCAGCCTTGAAACTGCAGGGAAAAATATGGATATAAATGGGACGTAAGGACACCTGCAGACTGAATCCTGTACAAACAAGCTGCCAGATTTTTCATTAAAAAGACAATTATGAGACCATCAACAGCTTTGACTGAAAGTAAATGAAGATTAATGAGTCAACATAACATTAATTGTAAAATAATCACCAAAATATTCACATTCCACCATTAATTGATACAACAGTCATTAAAAAAAACAAACAAAAAATAAAAAACCTCCCAACCAGGTTTATTTAGATTCCCAAGTTATTTTATGAGCAGCCATCTTAGACTTATTCCAACTAAAATGCTCTCATTTCCTGTTTTTCTTCAGTATTCTGCAGCGTTTCTGTCGCCTTTTAGTATCACTTCACCTCACTTGGAACCGGGATGAAGGTGATACTAAAACCGGTACCGGATCTGGCAGTTGCCCAGTGGAAAACCAAACCTTTAAAGCAGAGTGGAGCTGGTTATCTACAGTGGAAAAGGCTGGATTGTTCTCATTTCTTTCCTCTCCCAGCCATGCAGGTCCAAATGGGCTGACGTTGGAGGATTAAACATTTCTTCATGGACTGAGAACAAGCTCCTACTTCTAATACAGACACTCTTCTCCTGTATCAGCTTTTTTCCTGAGCTCAAATTAGACTATTCAGAAACATTTGCTTCTGAAAAGACAGTAACAAACATGACAATCATATAGAATGACTCATTGTTGAACCCAATATTGAATAAAGTTGTAAAAATGACTTCAGCTTTAACCATGTTACACCTTTTTTTCTGGGAAAACAATCCTAAACTCCCAACAATCAACTTTAACAGAAGAACTGAGTCTTCTTACACTAGTGAGACTTAATTTTACAGTTAATATCGTTTAGTTTCTGTATTTAATATGAAAATGAAATGCAATCTAAACTAAATTCGACCTAAACAGCTGTTGATGACAAAAAGCATATATTGATCTAAGATGTTTCATTATATACTAAATTATGTTATGTGTATCTCTTGTGGTATTGATACATGATCACTCCATATTTAATTCACTGATTTTCACTGACAAAATGCTTAAGATAAATTAATAGTGTTAAGTCACTGAGGAACAGTTAGATATGGAGTAATAGTAATGTGGGTTTTTTTGTACTGTGTGATAAGTGTTGTGAGTCCATGACAGTTTAATTTCCCCATTTGGGGATTAATAAAGCAATCAATCAAATGTAATAGTTGTAGGTATTCGAGGCTTTAAAAAGGCTCATTCAATTCCAATTTATTCTCAAAACATTTTAACTAATGTTCCAAAGTGTTTTTTGGATGAACACATGGGAGAATAAAAAAAAAAAAATTCATTTATTATAGTTCTTTATGTTCTGTCATTAACTATCAAGCCTCATTACACACACACACACACACACACACACACACACACACACACACACAAAAAAAAAAATCTCTACCAAAGTCCTGGTTTGTTGACTTTTCTTTTTACCTCATACCCCTTTATTATATGTTTTTATTATATATGTTTTTACACAAATACATTGACAAACAAATACATAAATGACACATCTTTGCAAACAATGTAAACCACTTCTACATCCTAAATTATTGGATTTATATTACTATTTTAAGTGCATTATGATTATTTAGCTCTGATGTTAGCCCTAGCATTAGCGTTAGCAAAACAAATACAATGCATGGTATAAGTCAAATACTCAGGTAAAGTTTTCAATGTCGTACAATGAGTAAACCAGTGATATATAAATTCAGTCATTACTTATAAACCTCATTATATGGACAATTAAAAAAAAAAAAAAGAAGATTACAAAGCCCTGGTTTATCCACTTCTTCCTTTTATTTATATTATTATTTTTGTTTACCCAATATCTCTTTATTAAATATGATTCTACACAAATGAATTATGCTACTTCTCTGTAAACAATGTAAACCACCTCTGCATCCTAAATTATTCAATTTGTATTAAAAATTGGTGTATTATGGTCATTTACCTCTGATGTCAGCTGTAACATTGGCATTAGCAAAACATATACAGCAGTAATATGATTAAAAAAAACACCATATAGCATAAGTCTGATACTCAGGTGAGGTTTTCAGTGTAGTACAATGACTAAACCTGTGAAATATCCATTTATTGAAAGTGATTAAGGTCAGAGCCTATCATTTAATGCTTGGTGTGCATGTACAGGTTTGTTTATTATGAAGCGTTTTCATCCAAGCCACATCCCTGTCAGTAGAGACACCTTGCTCCTTCCTGTTTAATTGACATTTTGTGATGAATTCAACTATGGCAGCTTTAATTGGCACCAATTTCTTGCTGTATTTTGTTTTTCATACTGAAGTCAAACTTGTCACACACGCACATGGAGACGCTGTCTGACTTTTAATGACTAAATATAGACGGTGTTGCGGCCGACCTCGACTGAAGTAACTTTATTTCAGTCTCTTTAAGATAAAAACCATCCAATTACTTTATTTTTTTTTTTGCAACATCCACTGATTTAATCACTCAAAAATTGCAATTTCTTAGGACACTGCATTTTTATTTGGATGTGTTAAGAAAAGTGCATTAGTTTTTTTATTGAAGTTGTTACACTGTAAGGAGAAAATACAATGAGAAAAATGGGTGATTGAGGTCATTTAACACTTAAAAGTCTGTAATATAAATCCATTTGTACCCTACCTGCTCGTAATCACCTTTTCAGGCACTTCAGATCACCTGATACCCCATGTGTTGCATGTTAAAATATACAGAATATTCTTAGCTATAAGTAAAATAAATACTCATCTGTACTGGGACACTGGTAGGAAAGTGTTGGGCCCTGAAGGTGAAAAAATTAGCAAGTAAAATAACTTGTAAAAACGCATCTTTACTATGGAATATGGAAATTAGATTGATTTAGCAGTTTCCTTTGTTTACAAAAGTGGTGTAAAACATGAAAAAATAGTCAAATCATTAGGTAAATAATGAGATAATGATATAATATATATAATAAAGGCAGCCATGGCTCAGGTGGTAGAGCAGGTTGTCCAATAGTTGGCAGTTCAAATCCCGCTCTGTCATGTGCTGTTGTGTCCTTGGGCAAGACATTTACCTACCTTGCCTCCAGTACTGCTCACACTGATGTATAAATGTGCATGAGTGGCTGGAGGGGGCATAGGATTGGCTGTATTATTATTAAGACTAATAATGAGTCAAATTGATATGTTTTGCTTCACTTTCAACAAATGTAAAACTGATATGAAATGACGATGAGTATGTCCTTTCAATCAATCAAATAAATAAACAGAAATACATTTATTTTTTAAAGTGCATGGAAACAGTTCTGTTTTTCTACAAACTCAGCATTGATTGACTGAACATTGCAAACTGGTATGGAGGAAAAAAATAAATAAAAAAAATATGTGTAGATACATATGTATGTATATTCATTTATTTATTTATTTATTTATTTATTTATCTTTTTTTTTTTTCTGCCCTGCTCCATGAACAGGGAACCCTCAGTCTCCCAGGCCTCTAGTCTGAAGGAGACACTGCCTAGGTGGGCGAGAGAAAGATTTTTATTCTATTTACATATATATATATATACATATATATGTACATGTGCTGAATCTGCAAGTGGTGAATCTCTAACCAATTGAGACTCAAAGAAGGGAGAAATGCTGCCTTCCGGGACCAACCAGCGAGCTTATATATAAATTGATACTTGATACCTTTTTTTTTTTTTTTTTGAGATATTATCAGAAATGTGGGTGTCGACTTCTCTGGGTCAATTCCCCAGGTGTTTCTCGAAAAAGCCCCTACATGACAATTGACGTAGATTACCACAGCTGCTCTGTTTCTTCACATGATTCCGGTATTTAATTGCATCATCCCATCTGTGTTCCCTCCCCAGGTGTGGCCTCCTACACATGTGTGGGTCCTGAGGGCTACTGGGACCCCCAGGGGCCTGACTTTGGCAACTGCACCTCCCCCTGGGTCAACATCATCAGCCAGAAGGTAACCACTGTACTCAAAATAACTGGGTTTGGTGTGAAAACTCTGCTGTGGTGGAGAATAATCAAAAATGTCTCTTTTGGATACAACTGTTAAATGAAATAAAGATAGCCTAAAGGATTTGGCACTGAGGTTGAAATGTACTTTAATGTGTAAATGTGTTCAAGGAAGTTTAATTTCACTAAAATGTGGCCTTTTAGCTTATTCATACTACATTTTCCACAGCAAATAATGCTCGTTTTGACGTCACAGGAGTCTTTTTGTTCTGTGTCTCATCTTAATTGGTCAGTTAATATCATTGATTAGCCGGAGGCATTACTCAATAGAAGGGCTATACTCGTGTGTGTTTGCTGTGGGTGTTAAAATGGCTTGCTGAGTGAAAACCAATACCACAGCACCATATTGGAACAGACTCGTTGGTACAGGCTAATCCAGACCCTATACGACGTGACACAGCAGTTACTTGCATTTCCGTAATTCTCAAGCGCAAACGACTCGGTATCTCCTCTGCAGGCGAGTTATTATGCAAAGCCTCATACACAGTAAAGCCGCCTACGTTTAAATCTGTAATAGAATCGAGTCAAAAGAGGAAACGCTAACTGCAAAGTGTGGATCGGGGAGGTTCCAGGTTATGAATCGCGGGCGATGCTGAAAATGTTCTCCTTTAAACTCACAGGAGCCTGAGGCGTGCATGTTAAAACACTTATGATGTACTCAACGGCACCAAGCTCGGCCCATTAAACAAATGGCAGTTTGCAGATATCGATGGAGAATGGCTGTTGAGGAACGAAATAGAACCGGGGACAAATTACCAGGTGCATTTCTCCTGCCCATTTGAGCAACATAATAAAACTCACCTACAGGCTGTTGTTTGGAGAAATTAACTACATAGAAGTTGTTCCTGAACTTATCACAGAGCGGGGGTGTCATTTTCGTTCAGGGGCCACAGACAGACCAGTAAATACTATCAGAATAATCTATAAATCACATCTCCCAACTTTTCTGTGTTTTAGAGTGAAAAAAGTACTATTGCATAAAGAAAATGTTTATATCTACAAACTGTCTTTTAAAAATTGGGAATAACACAAACAACGTCAAATGTCTTAAGAAACTGTAAGAAAGAAAGTACATTATTAACAATATTCTGCCTCAGTTTATCATTCACACATGTGCTTTACAGCTTAAAGATCACAGTGGATCTACTAATGCACAAAACATTTAGTAACAGACAGAATATTGTTAAAATTGCACTTCTTTCTCTCAAGATATTTCATGTTCATATTTGTTCAACATTCACAATTTTGGTGAAAGGACACAGATATGATAAATATAGATAGACTTTATTTCGAACATATGTAGGCAAAAGAAAAGATAGTTTGTAAATGTAAACATTTCACATAATTATTTTTACAATTAAACTACAGAGAAAAATTCAGAGTTGACATTGGGGATGGTAATCATTAAGAAATTAAAGATTCCGATTTCATTATCAATTTTGCTTATTTATCTGATTTCTTACCGATTCTAATTGGGTGAGCTAATAAAAGAGTACAAATTGTTTGTTTACATTAACTGTGTTTTATATTTACATCTCTGCACAGAAAGTATAATTTACTAATAACAGATGACGCTTGGCCCAGTTTGGGGAATCACACCAATAACTACACAAAGTGAAAGTGAAACTAGATGTTTTCTTAATTCCTCTCTGTCCTCTGCTGTTATGTACCTCATTTTCATTTTTCATACCTTCTGAAACTTTTATTTGTGGGGTCAGGATGTTTGTTGCCGCCCCCCAGGCTAGGCTGGATGTCGCCCTGGTGTTTGCTCCGCCGCTAGATTCACAGGCATCGCTAAGTAGCATATCAAACATGTGACATTCCTGCAAATGATCGTCACGCTGTGTGGACAAGTGGTTTTCTCATACTGGAGGTATTTTGAAGAAATGGAAGCTTTGCAAGTGTAACCAGTGGTCCTGGTGTCATCTTTTTATGGGATATATAGCCATACTTTCCAATGTTTTTGCCTCGACGCCATGTTGGCTACAGAACCAATAAGCAGAATCATTAAGGAGGCAGAAAAATTATTTTAAGGAATTGAGCTACTGGAAACCAGTTCTCAAAAATAACTTTCTCGATTCGCATCCCCAGTTGTCATGTAGATTATTATGATAGTATTTTACTGGTCTGACCCATTTAAGATTATATTGACCTGTATGTGGCCCATGAACTAAAATGATTTTGACACCTTTGATTGTAAATATATAATATCATTTTCTCATTTCACACATTCGTCCCATGGGCCATATTTAACCCTTTGGCAGGCCGGTTTTGGCCCACGGGCCGTATGTTTGATGCCCCTGCCATAGAAGCTGTTCTGCTTTTACTAAGTTTCTGCCTGAATCCAACATCAATGTTCTTGTTATAATGTAGAAATCAGGCTGATGAAAGCAGGAGAAAAATTGAATAAATGTATTTTTTTACCATAAGTGTTATTAATCTTTTTTTCAAGCTAATCATACTTGAGCGGTGAGGCTGACATGGTGGAGACAGGAAGGCTTTAATGAAGATCAACCTGCCAGGGATGTGGAAAGCCCATCTGGCACTTCGTTAGTTTATATCTAGAGCCATTGTCCTGTATGTACGTGGCACTGCTCGTTACCAGATGGTTTGGTAGACAAAATGAGAAAGGAAGACATCGAAAATAACAGAGAATGAAATGACATCACACAACCCAGATAAAAAAAAAAACAAAACAGGGTGATTTGCCTCAAAAGCACAGCTCTACTCATTAGGAAATGAGAGCAGAGAGGGAAAAGAGGAAAACATCTTCCAAAGTCATGTTTCCCAGCATACACCTCTGTGAAGACCAATTTAAGCAGCGTAATTGGCTTCACTAATAAACTCAGAGGCAATGATAGCAGGTGATGGCAGAGTAAATCATGATGGGTCTATTTTAGACGATGCCACAGATGTTTGGAGGCTCATATGCACCTCATATGCACCTCTCCATTAGTGCGCACTGGCAAGGTAACTTAACTTTGAACTGCACCGACTGCACAGGTACACAAGAGGTCTGGGTGGTTATTAAGGTTAGGTGATGATAAAGATAGTAAATATGCTGTTATATATTACTGATAGATGTAGAATCCATTAGTACCATGCTATATTAAAGCAGTCATATTTTGATGAACCCACTTTATTAGTTTAGTATGTTTTCAAACAATGTATTTAGTGATGTTTTTTATGTACACACATACACTTGTAAATATACACACAATTATAACAAGTATGTAGACCTGTGCCTCACTAACAAAGGCACATACAAGTGTTGTAAACAAAAAAACTAAAAATTCAAATAAATAATACACGTCATAAACTCCTCAGCCATAAACATTATTGACAATTTAATGCCCTATTACAATTATGGATATTTTAACTCATTATTCCTCCTCTTTGTCATATACTAAATCAGTACTTTTAACATTCACCTTAAACGGTCCCCATATCTTTTCAAACATATCCTGTTTTCCCTTTCATATGTACGTCAGTCTCTCCAAAGTAAAAGTTTTCAACATTTGCCTCACCCAGTATGTAACACTTGACCTACTGATCTTTTTCCAAAACATTGCAATGGATCTTTTGGCATGTAAAATACATGTATCTATTAATAGTTGTTCACTTTTGTTGTATTTGTGACCTTTTGGATAAAGTCCTAAAACAAAAAGTACAGGATCCCTTTGAACATTTTTCAAAATAAGTTTTATATTTCCATTTTAACCTCCCCCTAAAAAAAAAAAAAGAAAAAAAAGATGTTGCTACATTGCCATAAACAATGGAATAATGTCCCCTTCACCTCTGTGCATTTTGTACAAACATCCTGAATGTTCTTATTATATTTATGTAATTTAACTGGTGTGATATAAGTTTTCATTATCCATTTGTATTATAATAACCTATATCGGGTATTGATTGATTGGGTGTGGGCCTTAGTGCATACTGAATGCCAGTCCTCTAATGAGATATCTGTATATAGATTTTCCTTTCATACTTCATGCTTATGATCTGCACTCTTAATTGAATTAGATAATAAATAATTATATAACTTTGATATAACGCCTTTACTTAAACTATCCTTACATTTAATTTTATCCAAATCAGTTGCTGATTGTCTGGTCAAAAGATTATTTTGGCTCCTCCTTATGAAATATCTAAGCTGGAGGAATTTTAAAAGTCTTGGGTACATTTATTTGTATATTTAGACTCTATTAGTTCATAAAGGTTTAATATGAACCATCTAGGTGCTGCAGAGCTACCTTAATATTAATTTTGGCAAAAATCAGCTGGATTTCTACAACCTGTTTTAATTATTTCTTTATTTGTTACGTCTATAATTAGTTACATCACTATATTTGTACATATAAGGTCGAGACTTCCGACAAACATTTCTCCCAGTATGCCATAACTCTTTGTCATCAGCAGTGGTTGTAGTCCGTACTGAAAATATGTCCAAACTTTCAGCCCATTACCTAAAATGTTCAGTTGTTGGTTGTACTAACAAACACAAATCAGAGCAGCATGGTCAACAACGTGGAGGGGGCGGGGTGTGAAGTGACTCATTTTTGAAGGTTGAAGATAGACCTGTAGACATCAAATTATGAAGAATTTAGACCCAAAGATAGTATTTACGGTTTATATAGACCACAAGGAAATGTTTTAAAATGCATGATTCCTTTTTAAAAAAAAAACAAAAAAAAACCCCGAAAATATCTCCCCTTTAACACATTTCACGTTCAAGGTTACTTTATTTGTACCTGTGGGTAGATTTGTTTTGCAGGAAAAATGATTGCATTTGGCATTCCATTACAAAACACTCATTGAACCTGACAGGCAGGTACTTGATTGAGTGTCGACAAAGAGTGCTTGGTGTTCCGTCATTCACCAATAAAGCAGCAAGGATAAGTAAAAAGATAAGATCAAATAAATCAGATCAAGATAAATAAAAACAAAGTGCAATAAAACACAATAAAAAACCTGAGGGAAATCAAAACAGTCTCAGTGATAAAAACCAGGATAAGCACATACAATTTTAAAATTTAAGAGTCACAGTAATAAATAGAGCTGAGAAATAGGAATAGATAAATAAAATATAGTACAATATCACTACTTCTTATTGAAGGAGTTCATGTTATTCATGTTTTTCAGAAAACTTTATAGATACATTTTCATAAGATAATATTACTTTTTTTTTTACCATTACTCTATTGCTGGTCCCGCCTATTATTATTTTTATTTTTTTACAACTTAAGTCATAATAGTTTAGTGTTTCTTACAAGAGTTGTGAATTTGCCCCACACCCCATCCAGGTGGCATCCCCACAAACGCATCTACATAAACCCTCACAAATCAAACAGGTAAACAGAACACCAAAAGAAGATGAATATCCTTAAATTAAAAAAAAAACAAAAAAACAACAACATGCACAGACAAAAAAGACCTAAACCAATCTGTGTTGATCATTGGGGTCATAACACCAACATTCTGGACTGGTCCCGTATATTAAATGTCATATTGGGCTGAATGTAGAACCTGAACTAAAATGAGTTTGACAGCCCCGCTTTAAAATCACATTCACAAACAATCAACGATATTTTTCACCGAGAAAATTCCACATACACTTTCAAACACCAGAAAAAACTAAATACCCAATATAATCTACCCTCTGTGTACAACATATAAAGTGCTTGCCCCAGGCTGCGGTGCTCCCCATTATTTTCATAAAGGTGTAAAGCTGCCTGGGGAAATTCACTCAATTGTTGATTTCATAATTGCTTCCGGATACAATATTGGCCTCAGCGTACAGTTCGCTTCACTGTGTTAATTGTGTGCGATGCGGGAGCACTTGGGGGAAATGTATAGGCTACACTGAAGTCATTTTGAGGGCACATGTTTGTTGTATACTGCAATTTGTCATTTCCAGTGCGTAGGTGGTGAATAGATGTTCTGTTACTGTAAGAACCAGAAGCTTATTTTGGGATTTCTCCAGTTGCTTCAGTTGAAAATACCTAACCCGGATGAATTTTTCTTTACGTTTTTTTGCAGATAAAAGCAGGTGAGACGGCTGCAGTCATTGCTAGAGAACTGGCAGAGCAAACTAAAAGTAATCTCCAGGCAGGAGACATCACCTACACCGTCAAGGCCATGGTTCAGCTGGTGGATCTCTTGGACGTGCAGCTGAGAAACCTCACCCCAGGTGGCAAGGACAGCGCAGCCCGGAGCCTCAACAAGGTAAGAAATAGTTGAAACAGAAAAATAAAAAAAAAAGTGCCCCTTAATTCACTTATGCCTTAGCTGAATTTTAGGTGAAAGATTACGTCACTTGTGCAACTTAATAAAATCTTCAAAACCCTTCTAAAAACCTCTGTGAAATGAAGTCTACCTACCTGAAGACATGAATCCAGTCAAACCTGAACAGTAGGTATCCTTTTAATGATCTGCTACTGGCCCGGTGCTGTCAGATAAAATGATACACACCATTTTTATGTGTTCCGGTGCATACCAAAAAACTAGACATTTCTATTTGGGTGGATGTTACGGCCTCATTTCTAGCTGTATTATCATGTCGTATGCTATCGCTTTTTTGTTTCACTTTGATGTAGTTTAAAACATGTTATCCACGTGCCATGATGGTCAAAAGCACTACATTTTGCACCACTTGATTTTTACTAATGGGACAGAGGAAGATTCCACTGGGCTGGATCTAAGCTGTGGGAGCGCAGTTTTTTTTTGTTTTTTTTGCTGAACCTGAAGCTAATGCATTTATTCCCCAATTCACAGTAGAACACAGCAAGGGGCACTTGGGCAAAGCAAGCTAAAATAATACTTTGTGTGTGCTGAGCAGCCAGCAGAAAAGCAAACATCAGTGAAATTCAAAATGTCAGTTGTTAATTTGCTGGAGCAGCTTCACTTGTAGAGGAACACGAACACCTGTTCTCAAATAGCTTTCTCTGACGTTTTTTATTTCATTGCCGCAACACACACAGATGTCCCCATTGAGATTTTAGTGCCAGTTTTCTCCAATGGAGAGGGAGGCAGTAAAGATGGCCAAAAGGCCTCAGAAGGCAATGTGATGAGCAAATTCACATCAAGGAGCGACTCCAGTTTATAATACCTCTTGAAAAAAGAAAGGATTCTCATAAAACGCAACACTCAAGGCAACTGCTGAAGTCTTCAGTTTTGCTTTTAATCAGGGTTTCTGCAGATCTCTACCAAGTCTTAAAAGGCACTGAATTCATTATTTAATAGAATAAGTCCTCAAACTGAAATGACATTGTCTTAATACTTAAAGTTTGTATTAAGAATTATAATACATGGGATTATTTTTTATGCCTTTTAAGACAATATATTCTTTTTAAGAAGTAATTTAGGACAAAAATGCTATTGGAGTAGACTTATTCCACTATACATTTGGACACATTTGGATCCAGTAAACTCAACACAGACAGTCTGCGGTCCAACTGAGAATCAAACCTACCCCTCCAGCTGTGATGTGGAGGTGTTAACCACCCACCACTCATGATAATCACCAGTGGTTACTATTGTATTGGACGTATGGAGTTATTCTATATGACAAACTGAAATCAGACACTATAACACATTTCTTGTCGAATTTACACCAAATACCAGACAATAAAGTGCTGTGAAATTGTTTGCTAATTACTGTAAAAATAATTACAGTATAATACTGAATGCTTTTTCTAGGTTTTTGGTCTATGTCAATTCAGCAATTTAGTGTTGTTTTATATTAGAAATGACCATTAATTGTATTTTACTTTTCACTGCTCCAATTCAACGGTAGCTGTGCTAATGACGCTAATGGAATCTGGACTATCGGAGGCATTTCCAAACAGCGCTAATGCATGCAGCTAGGGTTAGCTTAACTTAACCAGTTTTTCACTAGCTAACATTTGCAAAAACCTTACATTCTGAGTCCCACTCCCCAAATATTCTATACAAAACATGACTAAGATAAATAAAATAATGTGAAATACAGTCACTCACACAAATACAGAAACATTATTCAGCGTGGTTTTGACGTGTACATTACACGCCGAGTTAAAACAGATGTCTACATGGTCAAATTATATTGCATATATTTAGTTGACTGACATTTTAATTTTGTGGGCTAATAATGTTTACTCTTTGACTATTACTTCTAATACTAACAGTGTGTAATTGTAATTTGTATTGTTTAGTCAGGATTAATTGAAATCATAATTATTCTCTAATGATACAGTGTGATACTGTCAACAAATACTTGAACTTATCGTAAATATTTTTTACCCATAATGCATTGCAGTACAGTAAACCCTTGTTTTTCGCGGGGGTTACGTTCCAAAAAGAACCCGTGATAGGCAAAATCCGTGAAGTAGAA
>JAPTGZ010000011.1:18115316-18126496 GCA_029814645.1 Fowleria isostigma
CACCTATGGACAATTTAGATTAACCAATTAACCTATTAGTGCATGTCTTTGGATGGTGGGAGGAAACTGGAGTACCCGGAGAAAACCCACACAGACATGGGGAGAACATGTGAACTCCACACAGAAAGGTCCCACCCATCGACAGGTGTTGCAATCGAACCCAGGACTTTCTTGCTGTGAGGCACGAGTGCTAACCAATGCACCACCATGTCGCCCAAGTACCATGTTCAATGTTACAATTTACATTCAACTATATAATGTAGCTGTTTTCAACACTTTCTACAACACTCATGTAAAGTGCTATTATCTCTGCCACTGCGGGTTTGTGCCATTTTCAGTGACACTGTAGAAACTTAGTAGTGCAACAGGAAGATGGCTTTTAGACTAAAATGCTAAAGGACTTTCATTCTGCAATAGTTTAAAAAGTGGTGCATTTGTGGGAACTTGTAAAGCAGTACATTAAACATCACAAATGTGACAAGGTCGGAACAAGGTTTTGGACAAAAAACAGCCATTTCTACTTATTGAACAGAGGAAATTGGAAACCAGTGTAACACAGAAAGGCCTGGTACCTTCAGCAGCAGAGAAAAAGAAAGTAGTCCAACACTATTTGAGGAAATATGGTGTGTTATTTCAAAGAATGTGAATATAAGCACAGTGATACTCTTGCTGATGATAATTCAAGATAATAACATGCCCAAAAATGTGCAAAACCAAGTCAGTATTAGATACCATGGCAGGGTTCCACCTCTAGACTCCAGCCTTCTAATCGACAGTCAGCCTTTGGGAAAAGCAGGGGTCATCAGTTAAGTGATGTTCAGCAGGGTCCACTGGTAATTGTCCCTCCATTAGTTTTGCAAGGATACTAATAACCTTCTCCCACGACTCAAACCCACTGGACACTCCCATAGAACAGAAAACAATGTCAGTCAGGTACTTCAATCAATATTGTGATTAAAATGTAACACATGCTGATGATTTTAGCTCCTCCAAAGCATCAAGTAATATCATCCGAAATTATTGCTGATGCATCAGGAATGAAAGGGTCCTTTTCTGAGCTTTCGTTCTTGATGTGGATGTGCTTCTGAGAGTTGAATTCATTGTAGATATGACATGTCCTAGTGGCTTTGGAGAACTCTATATCCAACTTGGCCTTTTAAACCTGACCTTCAGGGAACACCGGAGGCTCTACAAACTCTTAGGTGAAGGCGCCACAATTCCTCACAATCTAAAATAATTACTATGGAGCGTGAAATTGCTTCTAAAATTAGAAATGCAGGAAATGTCTGAAAATGAGGCCGTTGACCACCTGCTGTAGTGCAATGGCTCAGGCTATGTTTTTTTTTTTTTTTTTTCTTCCTGGGGCAGCTGGTTGGTCTTTGAAACCACGGTGCAGGGAATGGATTGCTTCACTTGACCAATTAGTATTCCATTCATAAATCTTGCCATTGGCATTTTTAAATCTTTAATGGCTCTTAATTTTTCATCTCGTCTTGAGAATGTTCTCACTTCTTCCTTGCTTACTTGCTTCAACATTGTTGTGGGGAGATTAACGAAGACGTAATAACCAGACCCTGCAATTAATATGCGGAAAAGAATGGTTGTAGATAGTTGCTACCAGGAAATAACAATTACATCTATTGGTTAGGACTTGAAAGTATTATTGCTTTGTATTTTTTTTTTTTCAGTAGTTTTGTGTATTGGGATTGTCTGAGTGGTAGAACATTTATCACACCAATTAAAGACTCTAGCCTGAAGTCATGTACGAATTGGCCTCTAGTCTTGTAATCCTTGTCTCTGATTCATTTACATGATTAATTCATCCTGTAGATAAAAAGAAGCAACAACAAAAGCAAACTAACAACGCATTCAGTGTCATTGCACATTCAGGTGTTGCTGCTGCTGCTGGTACACGATTCATGTCCAAATGCATAACTTAAAGATGAATTGGGAAAAGTGTCATGAAATTGCTCAGTAGAAGGAGTGAATGTTTTTATGGAAATGGAAGGAGAAAAAAAAAAATAGGCTGGAAAATGCTTCATGCTTTCCGCTGCACAATCCCACCGGATCGTCTGAATTGTTCTTTTTTTTTTTTTTTCAGCTCTGAATGTTCTTTGATCATTCGTTCACTCATTCCATTTACCAAATAACCATGTCAAACGACCGCAGTCCCAAACCAGCTTAGCTTCTTTTCATTAAATCGATCATTTGGACTCCCCAGGCTATGGTGGAGACGGTCAACAATCTGCTGCAGCCCCAGGCCCAGGCGGCGTGGAGGGAGCTGAGCACCGGCGAGCAGCTGAGGGCCGCCACCATGCTGCTGGACACGGTGGAGCAGGGCGCCTTTGTCCTGGCCGATAACCTGCTCAAGACCGACATCGTACAAGAGAACACTGAGAACATCCGTGAGTAGAACACACACTTATTATAATTGTGTATTTTCACATGCACAGGTAGACATTTTGAAGTGTTTTATTTATCTTTAACTTGTCTCTATTGGCCTCAGTAAACTAGTATGGACACAATTAACTCCTAGAAATTGGCACATTTTTATTATTATTTCCACCAAAAAAAAAAAAGTTTAATAATTTATGTATCTGTTTACATTGCTGTTTTGTGTAGAAGATATGTTTTTATCTGTGGTGAGTTTTGAGATTCACAGAGCCTCTGGTTAGTCCCTGAATGCAGCATGTCCTCCCTTCTCTGAATCTCCATTGGTTAGAACTTTCTATGCGACTTGTTCATCATTCATTTTTGTTTCATGTCAGTTTTCCATTTCTTGAGAGTGAAATTCAAAAACAACAACAATTTTACTCCAAAAATATTGTTTTTTTTTTTTTAAATTATTATTATCATTATTATTATTATTATTATTATTATAGGCTTTGTAGATCTATTTGTTTGAATATTTTTCACTAATTTTGATAACAAAACAAATTGGTAAATCAAGCTGTAACCTCCAAAGTTATGCAGGTTATTTCACTTTTTTTTTCTTTTTTCCTCAAAATCAGAATTGTTGTTTTTTTTCAGTTTCAGGGCCCTTCAGAAAAATAGTGTGAACCAGACACACTCAACAAAAGCATTAGTCCTTGTACATATATTGTGGGTAGATCTAATTAGTGCAAAGTAAACATTCCTGTCCATTTTATTGCCATTCCTACATCCCCCCTTTAACCAGAGGTGTCAAGTAATGAAGTGCAAATACCTTACTTAAGTAAAAATTTTGATTATCCATACTTTACTGGAATGATAATCTTTACATTACTCTTTACATTTTCACACAATTATCTGTACTTTCTACTCTTTACATTTTAAAAATAGCCTAGTTTTTCTTATTTCATTCCAGCTTGTCATCGTTCAAATAAAAAAGACTATCCAGATAAATCGTGGATATCACTCTATCATCTGGATAGAGTGATTTGATTGTGTTTGGATAAGAAGCAGAAACATATACCATTCTGACACCCTGTTAGTTTGTACATGATCCATCACACCTGATGTTTTGCAGCATTCCGATACTTATATTCAACTATTCATCATATCTTCTGCTCCACGAAACACCTGTTGCTCACAAGTACACATATATGGTTCTTTAATACATTTATATTGGACTCAAATCCCTTCATTTTCAATGGGCATATATGAGCTGAAACAAGTAGCCTAGTGCATCCCACATTTATACAAATTAACATTTAAATATAAAAATATAGTCATTATGGCTTTTAGATAAATGTTTTTTGGGGAGGTGGGGTCATGCACTATAGGCCCCCTCCCCTGTGGCACCACCTAAGTTTTGGTCCTAATGGCATTTTTTCCCCTTACATTTACTTTTATACTTACAGCAGTTTTGAAACCAGTACTTTTATACTTTTACTTGAATAGAAAGCTTGAGTTGATACTTCAACCTCTATAGAAGTCTTTTTAAACCCTACTAACTATACTTGTACTTGAGTAATGAATGTGGATACTTTTGACATATCTAACTGTAACAGAACTGTGAAAAACTAAACCAGCAATTTTGCAGAAATATACACTTGATAAACCCTACCTTAATAAAAAAACAAAAACAAAGGTTGATCATTCTAAACGTCAAAAGGAGCTGATTTTCAACATTTTTTTTTGTTCTGCTTGAGGAGACACTCAACTTTAATATCATGTCCATTTCTGACTATTTCAAGTTTTTTCAGAGGATTTGAGTGCATTTGTCATTGAGCTGCTGGTTTTCTACTCTGCTTGAAACCTCAGTCGGATCAATTATGACATTTTGAGAATTAGAAGCTAAAGAGAAGACCGTTTGTGTTCTTTCTCAGTTCTATTTTCCAATTGGCGCTTCTTTCACGCGTCTTAAATGTTCCGTCTACCACTGGTACTGACTGTTCTGTGGGGGTTACAAAGTTCACCATGCAACTATTGATCCGATGTGCTCTCATATTGACAGCAGAGCTCCGGAGGCCGAGGAACAAGTGTGAAGGTCACTGGATTAATGCTTTCTCGCTTGCAGGAGGTTAACTTTAGCAGGAGTCCTGATAGCCGGTACCAGTCAGCTGCAAGTTGACAATTATCTCAAATGATTGCGTTTGTTTTTGCATCAATTATTAGCCAGAATTAACCACGAGTCGTGCAGATCAGGGATCAGGGTTCATTATTCTGAGTATAAATACAGAATGAGCACAGATAATGGAAAATACTGCCATCGACATTCTCCCTAGTGGTGCTCTTCAACATTAGACACATCAATTATTAAAATTAAGAATGTATTAGTTTACATTGACAAGCTTCTTAAAGCACAAAACAGGATTGAAAATGAACTTTTTAAGCAGGACGAGGGGAATTATGGAGGAAAAAAATAACATTATGATGTATTGCCCTCTCTTGTGAACGGGTAGTGTTTTTTTTTTTTTTTAAGATCCTGCTGCCATGGCAACCTAAAAATATAGGTCTACTGACTTAAAAGGAAGCAAGCGAAAGGAGAATTAATAAAATGGATTTTATTGTATCTGGCACACAATTCATCTGGGTATTAAGGAGATTCTGGGCTCGTTTGGAAGGGGGGAATGAGACGATGCCTGCGCAACTGGAGTGAGATTTTATTGCTCATAGTGGTAGTCTGGTTAATTATGTGCTGGTGACATGTTTACTAGGCCTTATCTCTCTGTTTGCTCGGCTTATTTTTTTGCAGCCAGTTGGCTTTGTCGGCTCCTGCAATCCCTCATGCCATGCAGGGCAGTTAAATGAGGACAAGGAGGCCCATTAAACATTGGTAATCACTGCAGCAGCTAATAATTGATCTCTCGCGCTGGAAGACGTGTCGAAGGAGAAGGGGATCCGTGCAGGTGAACCGCAGCGTTGCATGCAGGGAAGCGACGTCGATGCTTTTTTTTTTTAAGGGAAATTTCGAGCCGACAGATCGCCTCGCTCCAATTTGAAGCTCAAGCTGATAATGAGATCTATTTTCTTGGCTTTCAAAGAAGGAGAACATTTCCTCAGCCATTGTGTCTGTGTTTGTGTTTGTACGCGTCATAGTGCGGGAACGCTTTGTCTGCGCGAGTCGGCCTCACCCTCCGCATGATAATCTGATGAACAGATTTCTGCCGATTAGCGTGTTATTTAAACCGGCTTTGAAGGTACAGCCGCTGGGTCCGACAACTACTATGGCATCAAAGAAATTCCCTAAAGCCCATCGTAAGCTCTTTTACACAACTGCACGGGGGGGAAAGAGAACGAGAGAGAGAGAGAGGGAAGAAAAATGCTTCCTTTATTCAAGAGGCAGCTTTGGAATCCAGGGAATCGCCAGCTATCTGGGGTATTGTCTTAACTAAGTTGAATAGGAATGTATCACCGAAACCCTGTGGCCTTTGGAAAAGCACAAGAGAATGTTAATACAAAAGCTTTTTTTTTTTTAGAAAATAGAATAAAGTATGTGAAGCCTGAGTATGAGTGCAGATACAAAGGGGGGATTAACTGTGGCCTCTCATTGACGCTAACCTTTATCAAAGTCAGAGGTGTCATAGTCCACCGGCATCACATCATCAGCCGAATGTGTTATCAGGCTTAATGAAGTTTCTCCTTCGTACTCTTGATGTAATTGTGTCTCATTGAATTCTCCACAGTGGAAGGTTTATCTGTCGCAGTAGCTGAGGCTTTTACATCGAATTGGGTCAACGCAGAATAAACGTAAACGACCCGATTGATTGATTGTTAGAAGAGATCGGTACCGTGTTGAGCTGCATTTGTGGTGGGAACACAATCCAACATGAACAAAATGGGGAAGTTGACAAGTTGTACTCATATTTACGAAGATGAAACAGTGTTTTTCAGTGTGCATGAGTAAGAAAAAATACCAAACTACTTCTTGTATTTGCTTTTTTTTTTCTCCCTCATCCAACCAGTAAGGGGTCATTTGAGTGAGTCAGTGTTCTCTCGTTGTTTGCAGTGATTTGTTTTGGTTCTCTTGCATTTTTTCAGACTCAAAAAGCAGCTGAATGAAGGGAGAAAAACTCCAACTTATCAACTCACAGATAAAAGAAAACAAACTCTACTGGCCTCAAAACACTGTTTTTGTGATGTGAATGTGTATCATCGCATTTAACTTCAGCATTTGGAAAACCACAAAAATGTGCACTACCACAGCCTGTTAATGGGTAGTAGTTAACATTATACATCTCTATAAAATGTTAGCAGTTTGATGCTAAAGGAACTGTAAGTACTACAAGTACTGAAAGAAATAAGATGTAGTATGTTAATATTAACTCTAGGTATATCTGGGTAATATTAGACTAAAATAAGGGTTAAAAGTTATGGGAAATAATGTGGAAATGCATTAAATTGTAGCTGTTCAATAATATTTTGGATTAAAAATTGGTAACATGCTAATATGAACAAGTAATAATGGGGCAATATTTTAACAATATTGTAGTTGACTATCAGCATAATACATATCATATCATGCTTTAAATAAAAGTCATCAAATGCATTTAATCTGTAAGACAACTACATGTTATATTCAAAAGTGTCAAAAGTATTCCCATTATTTATTCAGGTAGAAGTATAGATACTACAGTTTATTAAAAAACACTTCTGCAGAAGTTGAAGTATCAACTCAAGTGTTTTACTCCAGTGTAAAATGCTTACAAAATGTTAAAGTGTAAAACTACTGGTTTCAAAACTACTTAAAGTATAAAAGTAAAGGTAAGATGAAAAATACCTTTAGGACAAAAGCTCAGACGGCACCACAGGGGAGGGGCCTATAGTGCACTACCCCACCTCCCAGAACACATTTTTCTAACAGTCATAATGACTGTAATGTTATTTTAAAATGTTGATATGTATAAATGTGGATGCACTAGTCTACCTGTTACAGACACATATCATCGAAAATGAACGCATTTTAGTCCAATGCAAATGTATTAACAATCATATATGTGTACTACTGAGCATTAACATGGATTTGGAGCTGAAAATATGATGACTAGTTGAATATAAGTTTTAGAATGGTGCAAAAAGTCAGGTGAATGGGTTAACACAAACCAATAGGGTGTCAGAATGGTATATGTTTATACTTCTCATCCAACCACAATCACATTCACTCTATCTGGATGGCACCACTTATCTGGATAGTATTTTTTTATTTGAATGTTGTCACACCTGAATGAAAAAGGAGTATCAAGACTATTTTTTAAAATGTAAGGAGTAGAATTAAAAAGTCCAACCCAAAATTTCTACTTAAGTAAGGTAATGAAGTATTTGTACCTTGTTATGTGAGACCTCTGGGTATATTATTGAAGTGTCAGAGATATTAAGGTGACTACTTGTAATATCTATCATCAACACACAATATTTCCATTTGGTTTTAATCCGTCATTACATGTACTGGACCACTGCCATGAATGAATTTGCCAGCCAGAAACCAAATCGGTGAATGCAGCTTTTTTCCTTGTGGTGGCCGTCTCCTTTTGGAATTTGACATTTGTGCGACTGCATCAGCGTATTTCAACCTTGGCAGGGAATCAGTGGATTCATGTCAGCGCTTTGGGAGTTAATATGACATTTAGGAATGCCTCGACTTCACACTGGGCACCGGTACTGGAGATTAGAGCACACTCCACTGCTTTATTAAACTGAATTGTATCATACCATAATAACTTTGATGGAATGAGCTTTTTATTTGAGCCGGGCTCCTATCAGCGGCTCATTTTCCTCTGCTGTATGACGCCGGAGTCTTTGAACCATAAATTAGGAGCTTGCTTCAGACACAACAGCTGTTGAGCTGCCGCAGAAGCGAGCTCGTCTTCCCTCGCTGGTCTTTATCTCCTCCTTGTATCACTTGCTCTCTCTGCTCTCTTACAGAAACGAAAAAAGAAAAAAAAAAAACACAGGTTCATTGAAATGACGGCATCTATTTTTTCAAAAGCTCATGTGTTTGAGCTGAAAAGGGAAATGGTGACACCTGAGCGTTTGATAGGTTTGATTAAGGAGGCTATAGCGAGATGCTAACCTCAACCACTCAAATGCAGTTGAGAGGGAAGTGCTCTTTTAAAGTCGCATAAATCAAGAAAACACGTCGCACTTACAGCGTTGGAACAGCAGCGATTGATAAAGTCATTTCCCACAGGAGAATGGCCTGATAGCAACACCAACTAGTATTTATTATTTCTCAAGTTGTCCCATATAGCCGGTTCAACAGCCACCTAGGATCTATTACTAGTAAATATTATGTCAATATTATGTCAAATAAGCACATTTAATAAAGAATGTATAATTATGAACATCCATGTAGTTTGACAGCTTAAAGGAGGTAATACTTTCCCATATTTTCTGGTTAATTTCCTCATAATTTCCAGTAAATTAGAGCATATTTAACATGGATTTCTTCCCCTGCTGATTCACCTACACATGCAGTCATAATACTATGTAATAGTATCTTTAATATCACGTGGTGTGTTGTATTTATTGATCATCATATTCACAAAACTGATACATCTCCAGTTGTATTAATAGTATTTGACTAATTCTGAGACTTTGATGATTTTACTGTTTATATCTCCACCCTATTGTTTTTGGTTTAATCGCAGCAAGAAGCGTTATTATACCGCGCAAACAAATTAGAAAAATCCATATTTCTTGAATTAAAACCTTACTGATTGACCAATTACATCTAGAATGGCTGGTAGAAGGAATCCTACTTTTTGGATTCAGACACTAATTGAATTTTAACTATTATCTCAAACACGTAATTACTCTATTATCACTATTATCATCTCATGGGTAATTTTACATTTCTTCAAAACTCAATGAGCATCATTTTTTTTTTGTTTCATCTTTATGTAAGCAGGCAAGACAGATTAAAAGGCATGCCTCTCAATCAAGCATGTTTGTTTTTTTTTTTACTAGTGTTTTGTTTACTTTTTTAACTTATATTTTATTAAATGTCACGTCAAATTCAGATACATTTCTTATTTTATTTAAAATGACCAGCCTGTTTGATTGGGTCACCTGTCAATGGCACCGTATCCCCTTTACAAAAAGTTATATTTATATATATTTCACTACAATTAAATGCCATAAAGTAAATATGCATCATTAAAAACCAATAACTATCCTATAATCCCATGTTACTGTGACTTCATTGAGAGATTGTGAACGCTAAAAATCTCAAACCGTTTATTTAGTAACTACATTAACTAAATATTTCCTCTGTTTTGCTTGTATTTAGTATCAAATTGTACCATTTTATTACAGCTTATATAAAACATCTTTTTACATAAGCCATACGGGACCAGGAAATCAACAAATAGTATTTATGATTGTAAATGTGATCTAAGTTCTTACCGTTTGTAAGTTTTTGGTTGAAGATGACAAAAAAAAACATGCAGCATTTTTTGGTTCCTTCCTATTGATTTGACCCTCACACCTTTAGCTGATGTATTGCTCATTTCTGTAACGTGGTGTTTGCAGCAGCAGCACTTTGTGTCTATTTGCTTGTGTATCATAGCCAAACGTATTGATTCTAAAATGTTTGGGTTTGTTCTGTGCGTCTGTGTGCAGAGCTGGAGGTTGCAAGAATGAGCACAGATGGGAATTTGCCTGATCTGAAGTTCCCACAAACAGGAGGACAGGGCAACGCTATCCACCTCTCTGCCAACACGCTAAAGCAACACGGACGTAACGGTGAGTCGGCAACGCTTGGGATGCACTTTTAAAATATTTCATGTTTTATTTAAGGCTTTTCAATATAATAACACTGAACATACACCAACACTATCATCTTTCCATATATATAGGATAATAAAATTATACGAAATAAACTAAATAAAGAAAAAACATCAACACACATAACCACATATTAGATTAATTCAACTATATTGTCATTGCATGTCACAAGTACAAGGCAATGAAATGCAGATTGCATCTAACCAGGATGTGCATTGGACCCTGGATGAAAGTGAGAATGCACGTTACCAATATAATATATACTGTAAATATGAAAAAAAAAACTGAATGCAGCAGTGGATAAGAAATGGAAATATTTACAATTACAGGATGAAAAGTGCAAGTGCAAAATAAAATAAATAAGCAAATAAACTTTAGATGCACTTTTTATATCTATATAAAAGCAGCCAAATGGCCTCTGTGTGTACGTGTGTGTGTGTGTGTGTGTGTGTGTGTGTCTGGGGATTCATACAAAATCTGTAAAGAGCTGACTGCTGCAGTTTGACGTACTTATGTATTTTTGGTCAAGGAACAGACTAGCAAAAATGCCAAGTTAATAGAACCAATATTTTGGGAGATATTAGTAATTTTGGAATACAATAGCTTTACAATGTGGTATACTCAGAATGCTTTGGTGGTGACTGCTGGACAAATGCGGTACAACATGCACAAATACACAACAGCAGGGAAAACTCTCAGTTTTTTGTTCATTTTATTGCCTGGTACAACTAAAGGTACATTTGTTTGGACAAAAATTATGATAACAACAAAAATAGTTCGTTAGAGTTAAATTTAAGAACCATTTGGTTTTCCTCATAATAAACAAAATCACAGTCCTTACATCGATACCTATAAAATTGTACTGACAAAAACAGTGCTTTTAGACATTCCATGTTTTCTGTCTGTTTTAGTCACATGATACAAACAGGAGTTAGTACTTGATTACATAATCATTGTTTTTGATGATTTTT
>JAPTGZ010000011.1:18144835-18156886 GCA_029814645.1 Fowleria isostigma
GAATAGAATAGAATAGAATAGAATAGAATAGAATAGAAGTACTTTATTAATCCCAAACTGGGAAATTGGGTTACATTTTGTTAGTAACTTCTATATGAATTTATTAAACACCGCAGTGTACATATTGTTTGTAGATGTGACTTGTTATTGTTTATATATAGATATTGTTGTTAATTCTATGTAATTACAGATATTTGTATTTTACACTATTTTTAATGTTATTTCTATATTGATATGTTTGTGCATCCTTTAACTTTTATACTTTTTGTGTTGTTATTTTCAGGCATATCTTTTTCACACTATCTGTTTTTTCCCTCGATAGATCAATAGGTAATAGATTAATCATTTAGAAAATTAATCAATAGCTGCAGCTCTACTCCAGGTGTGTTTATGGAAACATCAGAATTAGGAAAAAAAAAAAAAAGAAAAATTTTTCAAACCATAATATGCTCACTTGAGGTGATTTTTTTTGTTGTTTGTTTTTTTTCATTTTTTTGCAGATGAATAAAGTGCAAAGAGGAAATGTAAAACCATTTAACTTGTGATTGATCAGGTGTTTGATGCATCCTCAGATATTCTGAAAGTGTGAAAACATGTCTGGTATAACAGGTCAGATTATTCAATATCAGACATTTTAAAGGGAAAACATCAACACTTATTCTACTATGTAGGGTCATATGTAATATAACATATAGCGCCACTTGCTGATGACATAATGCAGCCTATATTATTCTCACCAAAACAGGTTATACAAATGCTCGTAATTTACAAAAGCTGACTTCAAATGCATGCAATATTGAATGAAAACACAGCTGCTGTCCACATATTCAGAGAGAAAAAAAAACAAAAAACACAGACACTGTAGAACAGTCGCTTTACAGCAAGAGGGTCCTGGGTTTGATCCCAGCTTTGGCCGTTTGCATGTTCTGTCCATATCTGTGTGTGTTCTCTCCATCGTCCAAAGACATGTATTTAAATAGGTAATGAGTCTAAGTGGCCCGTAGGTGTGAATGTGGGAGTGAATGGTTATTGTTTGTACATGTCGCCCTGTGATGAACTGGCAACATGTCCAGGGTGAACGCCGCCTTCACCCGCTGGTAGCTGGGAGGGTCTCCAGCATCCCCGAGACCCTCCAGAGGATTAAACAAATCAGAAAATGCATGAATGAATGTGAAAAAAACCCAGCTTGTGCCAATCTCCTGTTGCAGACAGCAGACATGAACATGCACAGTGTTTTCTGTATTTTTTCAATACACAAAACAACCAAAAACACTGGGGGGAAAAAAAGAAAGGAAGGCAGTAGTCGCTTCATTGGGACCAAAAAGCACAAAATGTAAATGCACATAAAGGAAAGCATAAAAAAAATGTAAAAAAGAAACCACTGTTAAATATTGATCATCAGTGTTCATGAGGAGGGCATCAGAGCAACTGTTGTAGGGTTGCATTACTTACTTTTGGAACAATGATGATTAATCTTTTACAACTCTTTAGAGTTTTATAGCCAAGTACATATTATATTTAGTATGTAACGGTATTGTGGAGCATCTCTTTTCTCTGCTCATATTGAAACCTAAAGCTGAATGATCAATAATGAAATAGCCTGGGTATGTATTTACCAACTGTGCATTTTGAATATTTACACAACAGCTACAACACAATTGCTAAATGTATTCAAATGCAGTATAGTAAGCCAGATACAGTCATTGACGTTATCCGCTGTAATTTGGAAGGACTTAGATGAGTTTGTATATAATATGTAATCAGTAAATGTGCATGTGTTCATCTTTTAAGGATGAATTCAGTTGGCAAGTACAGTCGTGAAAAAAAGTATTAGATCATCAAAAGTCATAAAAAAAAAAAGGTTATGCAATGAAGTACTAACTCCTGTGTGTTTTATGTGACTAGAACAGACAGAAAACATGGAATGCCTCAAAGCACTGCTTTTGTCAGTACAATGTCATAGATATTGATGTAAGAACTTATGTGATTTTGGTTATCAAAAAAAAAAAAAGACATGGAAAATAGATAAATAGCAGCTCTTAAATTAAACTCTTATGACATATTTTTGTTATCATTATATTAGTCCAAACAAATGTACCTTTAGTTGTATCATGCATTAAAATGAACAAGAATTTGAAGAAAACACAGGTTCGTCTAGAAATTTTTTCTCCAACTGTAGAAAATTTCTTCTTCCAAAGAACAAAAAAAGCTAATCATTCCTTCAGTTTTTACTCATTAGGATTATATCCAGATGTCCCGTCTTATATCTGGATGTGTTCATGAGGTTTAGTTTAACAGAGAACACAAAGAACACCAAAGCTAACACCAATGCTATTTCATCAGGGTTGCACTTCACATATTTTTTAGGATCTCTTAATGACTCGTGCCTATTTGAGCTCCTAAGGCCCTTTATTGAGCCATTTCCTTTTAATTTAAGCCCACCATTTGTGAAGATAGCTGGTGGGCACTGAGATGCAAAGAAAAAAAAGCCTTTAAATATGGGCTAAAGCACAAGTACAACTGAAGAAATATAGACCTGCTCTGGATCCGCCTACAGGCCATTATTTACGTAGTAGATGTGAGCGCTACGATAGGCCCCCGGGAGGCATTGAGCTACTGGTAAGTGGCACTATCCCCAGCAGACCAGTAAGTATAAATCAATGGCACATCCCACCAGATGATGGAAGGGGTGATATTTGGGTAACATTCATCACTGTCCTTAAAGAACATCCCCGCTCTGACACCATCAGACGTTAACGGTGATGAGAAAGGACAGTCAAGGTTGGTTTTGTAGTTTTAGAAACAAAGACTATTTCTGTTTTCCAAGCACACACCCTGGCCACATTAACTGCTATAGCAACCCAACGTCGACATTATATCATAAGTTATTGTAGCGCGGAACACAGTGTGACATTAGGTGCATGTGCTGAATGTCATCTCCCTTAGTACAAGCTGGAATCTTTCTCCCAGCCCTTTTAAATGTGACGAATTTGCCAGGACCCCTGATTCATATGCCCTCTCTGCAACTGTTCCTCATCCCTGTGCAGATCATAAATCCTCGGTCATAGCGTAGGTGAACTTGTCACATGACTCCCTGCAGTGGGCCACTACCCCTTAGCGCAACTGTCTGCCCTCCCTGACCGTATTTCATGAGTCAAAGCCTGGCTCTGGAGGCATATAGCGAGATTTATGCATTTTAATTGGATTGGCTTCACGGCCCCATGCTGAGAGCGGTTCTTTGAGGTATAAAGGATTGACGTTGTGTTCTCTTCACCACTTTTACCCCCTTGTGCATTTCAGAGAGCCAGTTCAGGAGGTTTTAGTTTTAGACTTTATGGTAATAAGGTGCCCATGATGTGATATTAGGTTCAGATCGCTTGACTGGAATGACCAGTTTTGGATGCAGGGGGCTCTTCCTCGTCACTCTGCTCCAGTGCCCAGAAGCCATATATTGTGTTTCGTGTGAGCAGATCAGGGGCAAAGCCAATCTCCTCAGGCATCCATCTGGAATGAAAAATATGTGTGCTTAAGAAATAAGAGAAAAATATAGGAGGGAAAGATTGGAAGACAAATCGAATCGCCCGGGTAAGTAACATGGATGCTGTACGACTTGGCTGCCCTTGCGACACAGCAAGTGAATTTCAGAGCAAATTACGTCTGCCTACTTTAGAGACCCCTACACGGATTCCCATCATGAAGGCTTGTCAGTGTGAGGTGAGGTGCAGAGGCTCTGCAGATCACATCATTTGCCATCCTGCCTGGGCAAAACCCCCAGTAAAAGGAAGCTTTTTAGCGCAGACAATGTGGCGGGCGACGTCTCAGCCATCATCCACCTCCCTGAACAAAGAAATCATCACACAGTAAATCCATCACCCAGTTGTAGATGCACTCCCTGCCCTTCTCTCTCTGTTTCCAGAGCTTTGTCTCTTTTTCGCTCCCTTTCTTCTTCTGTCGCCTTGTCTTTCTCTCTCCGACCGAGCCCTCCCCAAATGGAAGATTGTGATGGATAGAGCCTGCATCCGCTGCACAGCCCGCCAGCCCAAGAGACCTTAGGGTCCCCTCACAGCGAGTACCACCCACCGCATCAATACCTCTGTCATGCAGTGAATAGAAAACAGACTCACATGCAGCACACACCTACGGAGCATGCAGGCACAAACATCAACATCTGTTGCCGCCGCACACTTCTAAAGTAAAGGGAATGAAATCAGCCGTACTGTCATACTGACACACACACACACACACACACACACACACACACAGACGTCTGCTCTATATAACATCTTGCCAACCCCCCCCCCCCAACATATACACAACGGCTCATCAGGCAAGAAAATCAAAAGAACGCTCTCCCCAGACTCAAGGAGCACTGCGGCTGTTATTGTACCAGAGCCCCTTAATGATCAGCATCTGTTCCCCTCTCTGCTAGCGTTAGCTGAGCTGCCACTAAACAAGGCTTTTGTGCCATACTTCATCCCCCAAGTTTCCTCACTTTAAGTTGACTGGAAGAAGGGAAAGAAAAAGAAAAAAAACACCCGTGGATGTTGATGGTCCCCCTCTCTCTCTCTCTCTCTCTCTCCCCAAGCCCCCGCAGAAAATCCTGCTGACTCCGGGCAAAATATGATTTAAAGAGGTACTTGTTTGAGAGACATATTAGACATATAGTATGCTTTTGCGAGGTTATTTCTCAACGTAAGCAAATATTTTCTTGGATTTGTCCTACACTGAAGCTCCGACTCATACATTATTTGCTAGAGGCCAGGACTGCATGCACAGGCGTTAATATCCAAAGGCAGAACTAGTGGTTAATATACAGTCCCAGTGCTTCATGTAATGTATATAGCGCTAAAGGGGAAGTTTAGCTTAGCTTCTACTTGAGCTGGTTTTTAACTAGCTGCCAGTGCTAATTAATTGCCTGCCTTTTAAATATTTGTAACTTTTCTCAGCGCCGAAATGTTGTTTCTCTGATTCTTATTAGTATTCAAGTAAAGCTGTCAAAACTCAAAAGTTCCACCCAGATAATCCCAGCAGGGATGACAGTGTTTGGCGATGTTCTCCCCACTTTTTTCTTTTTTTTTTTTTCTTAAATCAATGCCCAGGAGGCTGGAAAACAGGACAATCCCTTTGGGAAATCAAGAAGTCTCAAAGCTGACCAAAAGTGTTTGAATGCAGTAATTATGTTTAGTTAATAAACCAGGATGTCACTCTCTGATTCATGTCCCCATGTTTTACTTAGAACACATTGTTTTCAATGCATGTGTCATATTTTGGGTAGGCTCCGTACTTCCAGCAGGTTGTATGATAAAGACAGTGAAGGTCCTGAAAGTAGATGTAAGTTGCACTGGGAGTTTGCCATCTGTTTTGGTGACATATGCTGGTACAACTTTTGTGTTTTTTAACTTTTCCATGGAGCTGTCTCATCAAAGTTAATGTAGATATACACCAATCAGCCATAACAATATGACTTGTCAGTGGGTGGATATATTAGACAGCAAGTGAACATTTAATTCTCAAAATTGATGTGTTGGAAGTAGCAATATGGGCTAGAGTGTGATCTGAGCACGTTTGATAAGGATTAAACTATGATGGTCAAATCACTGGAACAGAGCATCTCCAGATGTTCTTGTCCATTCCCAGTCTAGAGTGGTTAGAACCAACAAAAAGTAAGTAAAGAACAACAACCAGTCTCAACCAGTCCAGTACTATGGGGTCATAACGTCATTACTACCCGTCTAATATTGTGTAGGTTCCCCTTTTTTCATAAAAACAGCTCTGACTCAAGGCCTAGACTCCACCAGATCTCTGAAGGTGTACCTGTAGTATCTGGACCAGGATATTAGCAGCAGATCCCTGAAGTCCAGGAAGTAGAGAGGTGGGGTCTTTATACAGCACCTCCCACTGATGATCAATTGTCAACAAACTAAACAAAAACTAAAAAAAAATAAATACTGACTAAACAAACCAACAAAATTAGTAAAAATGAATGCAAAACAATGTGATAATTAAGAAAGTGAACAAAATTGACAAAAAAAACCCCAAAAAAACATGCTTGTCAAAAAAATGAACAAAACCTGACCAAACTACCCAAAATAAATTAACAAATTCGAAAGAATTAAAGTCAACAAAATGAACACAGTCGTCAACAACATAGTGAACAAAATTGGCAAAACTGAACAAAACACACACAAACACAATCACAAAATAAATGACCAAAAGTTAGCTAAGAAGTTACAAAATAGTATGCTTCCATTGATCAGATTTATTTGTCCAACACCTCCCACAGATGAGCAGAGGTCCTAAGATTGGGATGTCCTTCCTCAGTCCATTTTTGGTCTGTACTAACCACAGCCGACTAGGTACACTCAAGACCAACAACATGCTCTGACCCAGTCATCACCGTTATAATATGGATCTAGTCAAAGTCACTCAGTTCTTTACATTGATAATTGTGCTGCTTCAACACATCAGCTTTGACACAAACTGTTCGCTTTCCACCTAATATATTCAACCCTGTGAAAGGTCTCATTGTAATGAAATAATCACTATTATTACCACTTCTGTCAGTGGTCATAATGTTATGGTTGACCACTGTATCTTATAATCTATATGTTTAATTTGGTTTTAGCCAAATAATTATTCTTTCTTTTATTTCCCTAAAATGTGCACACATCTCACAAACTAACTAAACCATCGGCGCAATTCCAATGAATAAACTCCTCTGATTCACCTGAAATTCAGTCAGTTTTATCTAAAGCCTTTTGCAATATATTAAAATGGTGAATTTTCTAAAAATCCTTCAATGGCCTCCTATATATTTTCACAAAATGAAGCCTCTGTATGAAGCTCCAAAATGGGTACATATGTTTATTACATTCAATGCACAACAGGAACTATCAGTTTTGCTTTTAATATGCAATATTTTTGTCCATTTTTTGCCACATCTGCATTAAATCCCTTCTACTGTGACCCAACAATTCCTACTTGCAGCTTTAATTAATGTAGTGTATCCTTGCCAGTTATTGTTTATTCATTCAATTCCTTTTTTTTTTGATTATGTTTATGTTTTTATGGTAGAAGTCATGAATAAAAATGGCACCAGCTCTTCTACAGCTCAGTAAAATTATACCAAATGACAAAGATCCATAAATCTTTCCACATGTTCTGAATATGATCTTTCATTTTTTTAAATCTCAACTGGTTCTAAACCTGCTTTTAAACAACTATTGGTTTTACAAAGAACCATGCAGGTCAGTCCTTCTGCAGACTCAGCTGTTTTCGGGCGCGTTACCTCTTCCCGCTTTAGTCCCTTCTTGCACTTGGCTTTTATGGACTGATGTAAATTTTCTTTCATGGCTGCGGCGGAATCACTGTTGATCCTTATCTTCTCCCCGTAAAGCCGTGAATTTATTGTCAGCAAAAGGCTTTTTAGTGCCCAAAACTGGCTGTGGTGGCAAATTAGTGTTTGAAAAGAGAAAATTATCTAAAAGCAACAGTGAAAGTTATTGACCATGTTGTGGTGTGATTGTGTTCCCGGTGAGCCGGTCTTAAACACCTGCGGCCCTTTGGACTGCTCATTCTGGATCCTTTTGTTGGCCGACCAGAACGGAACAACAGGGGGGCATTTTAGATTGATTCACACTGACTAATTTATGATTCATATCGGCCACCTGTGGCTCTGTGTGTGGTGTATTGGTGAGTTGAGAGAATGCGCTTTGACCAAAGAAAGAAAGCAAAAAAATATAATGAAAATAAAAAGCCATTGGGATGCTGCTGGGTTAAAACTGTAATTTTGTTTCATGATCATGTGTTCAGTTTTTCCAATATTGAATGGTTTCCTCTTTTCTTCCACAATTCTCAACAAACTGCCTTTGGTCCGACATTTCCGACATCTACTGATCTACTGTTGATCCATTAATCCTATCAATACATGGAAATAATTGGTGTGAAATAGTTTGTCGTCTTTTCATGGTCATCAGACATGATCCGTTTGGATGTTCAGAGGCTCTGTAGTGAGCGTGGAAACTTTGTCATTTTCTACAACATTGATTCACCAGTAAAACCATGGAGTTGGATCAATGACAGTGGATGGACACACTTGTTTATGTTCATATTTTGAGGAAAAGATAATTTTATTCAGTATTATCCATTTTAATATCATAACCTTTAGATTTATCAAGCTTTATTAACACCTACATGGTTAATTAAACATGGGAAAACACCTGATTTTCACAAAAAAAAAAATGTAAAAGGTAATATTGTCATAAATGATGATAGACCACTCAGTAACGGTTAACCCATTGGTACTTTTGTGGCAGTTTCTAAATTATGTTTTCTCTATTTTTAATGGTTTTTAAGTGATTTATCACCATTTATTCTAATATTATGCTCAATATTTTGTATTCTTCAGTGAAAATCAGGTATTTTCCTAGATTAAGTTTACTGATCAAGTAGATGTTCATAAAAACTCAAAGTTGAGGCTTATATCAAAAACAGAAAATGGGAGGAAAAAGTGAATTTTTCATGAACTATATCATTAACTGAACATAAACCAAGTGTCTCCATCCACTTGTAGTCATCAAACTCCATAGGTTTTATTAGTGAATCAATATTGTAGAAGATGACAGTGTTTCTACATTCAATTTGGAGTCTCTGAACGCCCAAATGAGTCACATCTGATGACCATGAAAAGACGACAAACTGTATTTTACACCAATTATTTCCATGTATTGATAGGATCAGAGGATCAACAGGTACCTTTACACCCAACCTTTATATCAGTAAATGGTCGCCAGTGGATGTTTGGGTCTTTATGGGTTAAAACATCCAGTGTTCTTACTCTCTGAATCTTCACTGACTGTTTCTTCTGTGATTTCTTGTCTTACAGAACACAGACCCAGTCCACGACATGCTCCTGGACGTCATCACCTGGGTTGGCATCCTTCTCTCTCTGGTCTGCCTCCTCATCAGCCTCTTCACTTTCTGCTTTTTCCGCGGCCTCCAGAGCGATCGCAACACCATCCATAAGAACCTGTGCATCAGCCTGTTCATTGCAGAATCCCTGTTCTTGGTGGGGATCAACCGAGGCGACCAGCCGGTGAGATTATTACTGATGCTCTAGAAGCACATTTAGGACATTGATGCATTATTAGACTGGAAAATACAGCAAAAGTTGGATTTGAAACCATTTGACAGGCATCCATTTTAACTTTGCAAGCAATACACTGTGAAACTGATGAAAAAAACATCAGTTACTAAATAGTAAAGGGAATTTTATCCATAGTTTGGTCACTTGTATAATGCCGTTTGCTCCACTATTGTCTGCACCCACAGGAGCTTTTCATTTAATTACACAGCTTTGTTGAATTCTCTGTTCTGACCCGTTTGGTCCATTATTGTTGTTCTGGTCAATGTCTGTGTTTCCCAATCTTCAGGTTGGGACCAAAAATAGGAAGCTGAGTGTTTATGTAAAATCATCCATTTTCTGAGGAAAATACGCAGTGATATAATATAATATCTCATTACATCATTGCATATTCACGAAAATTGATTTATGCATAATATGTAAGGCAATTAAATGCAATGTAAAGATGATGCATGGAGCCTGAAGTGCTTCAGAAATGAATTGATTTCACAAATAATTCATTCAAAATGAAATCATTTCATTGTTTCTTTAGTGACGTAACATTAAAAAAGACATAAATACAAAATATTACACAAAAAGAAGCTGAAACAGAAGTAAAAGTCATTATAAATGGCAATGAAGTAGATTATTAAATGCAGTGGAAGCAATGATAATTTTCAAGTGGCTGAAATCATTTTGAATCACGTTATAAATCACTTTGAGGTCGACTTGGGGGCTTTTGCACCACCTTTTCACCTTTATCCAAACAGATTTACAGGTATGAAACCTCCCCTAAACCACATGCATGTGCTCATTAAACTGCTGTGTGTAACTAAAACTAAACCAAATGTATATAAAGAAAGCAATTCATATTTTTTGGTTGAACTGTCAGTTGTGAAAACAGCTGAAGACCTGCATCATTGTTTCTCAGTCATGAACAACTCACATTGAAGGTCATGTCACATAGAACTGAAAAATATCTAGGGACAATTATTGACTCACAATCAAATTTAGAAGCAAATTGTGAAACCATGTGCAAAGACAACAGCAGTAGCATTTGCTTTGCTTGAAAAAACTGCCCTTTTTCCACCTCAACAAAACCACAATGACCTTAATCTATTTTTTTCCCATTGGCGTCATGGTTTGAAAAGCAAACTTTAAAGAAGAGGAACTGAGTCAAATGGTTAAACGGTCCAGTTGGCTGATTGTAACCCAGCATCACTTTATACCAGACATTTACAAAACGGAACAGGCTGAAAAAGTGGACGAAAATAAATTTGTTCCAGCAGCTACAAGAACAAACCGTCACAGTATTCTACACATACTGGTTGTTTATTAATTCAAAAACCAAGGTCTAGTGTTTTTTGTGTCAATTTCATTGATTTTCTTGGAGTGTTTTTAGGATACGGCAGTTCTTTATTAGTCCCACAGTGGCAGACACGTAAACACTGATATAGTAATAAATGAATTAATAGAAAAGTATAGAGCAGCAACACGCTGTACACTGTTTATTCATAGTAACATATAACAACAGAGTACAAATACATAATTTTACACATAGAAATAAGAATATTTATGTTCATGCACTGTGTTTCTACTACTTAACACAAAAAAAACCAAACATACAAATGAAAAAACACTTGTATTTTTAAGATGTAGCCTCAGCATCTTACCATTATATATAAACTACGTACCTGAAAGCTGTGGATGTGACATTATTGTAACCATCTCATTCCACGCTCTATTCACAGTCGGAGGCTGTTTCTGCAGCTTCGACATGACCAGGTTGTGATTTTCACCCCTTTTAATGCAATTTTCACCTCGCTCTTGAAGAACCAGGTGAAAGATGCTTCCAACAAACGGCAAATTTCTTAGGTGTTAAAATGATCTGTTAACCTCCGCAGTTCTGTCTGTGTTGCCATAGTAATGCTACATATTGCTTGTAGTAATATCCACACGCTATATGTAACCAGAAAAGCATCAGGTAGAAGCAAAGTTTCAGAAAACAGAACATAATTGAACAACAAATATTTAAATGGGTAAAAATCGTAAACCAGCATGTCACCAATAATGTGATTTTTAAAAAAAAAAACACAGACTGTTGAGACAAACTTTGCAGCACTAAGCTAACACTAAGCACATCCAACAATACAAGTATTATTTCTTTAACAATAACAAGACAAAGACAAGCTAAAATAAAAGTTGCATTGAGACATGGTAAGTGCAAATTTAGTCTTTTTCTGTTTTTGATCATAACGGGGGTTTTATATGAATGAAGTGTCTGCTATTAGCTAATCCATTGTTTTACATTAAAATTCTTGGGTATCCCGTTCATCTCGATGTCAGCCATCACTGATCCCAGGGGAAGGTATGCGATAGCTAGGGGCAGTTTATATGGTGTGTGACTAATGTTAGTTAATATATACAGGTCCAACTGGGACAATTCACTTTTTTTTTTGTAATTTAGTAGCAATCTTCCAGATATTGATGAGCATCAGCTGATATGGGGGAGATTTTAACTTCGTATTATACCCTTATTTAGACTGATCTAACTCCTTCGTATTAAACCCTTATTAAGACCAATTTAACTCAAAACCAAAAAAGTAAAATTTCAAAAGCAGGCGTTGTTATACACTCCTTCATGGATTCTTATGCCATTTCAGACCCTCGGCAGAAATATAACCCAATCATTATTTTTTATTTATTATTAGTTTATTTGTAGGGACGACATACAAAAAAACCCATAAATGGTTCCATTTGATGCATTGTACCAGAGTTAGCTCAAAGCTAATTTACATCTGCCGTCCCGTAGGTTACAATTAAAACAGTTGTTAACTAGAAAAGCACTCGGACAGCGCAGACCTCTGCCAAGCACCACCGTTCCCCCATTTTTCTAGGTGGCGCTAGAGAGCACATAGGTCATAGGTTGC
>JAPTGZ010000011.1:18167208-18178897 GCA_029814645.1 Fowleria isostigma
TCTATCTATCTATCTATCTATCTATCTATCTATCTATCTATCTATCTATCTATCTATCTATCTATCTATCTGTCTGTTTCAGGTCTTGTGCTGCAGCCTCAGCCTCTATGCAGATTTCCGTCTCCATATTTCAAAACAGATGCATTAATAACCAATAAGAATCCCAGTTGCATGTTACATTCCAGTTTCAAACTTTACTGCTGACATGGTTTGATTTACACTGAGGTAGATACTGGGAAATGAGTCTGTGTTCCAGTCGGTGTGTCTGTCTGTCAGCAGCGTATCAGATTGCCATTGTTTATTAGCATAAAATTACATTACCAAGTCTGTGTGAGTGTGTGTGTGTGTACTATAATGTGTGTGTGTCAGATGATTCTGGGCCATTTATGTTGCAGTGCTGACACCAAAGCAGATGCCTGCAACAAATGTGCTAGCACCGTTTTTGTGATTTAATAATGCAGAGCCAAAGGATTGCCTTTTGGAACATTATGTGCTAATGGATGTGGTCAGGAGTGGCTTTAGCTGTGATAAATAGAATTACAAAAAAACATGTTACTGAATTCCATTTTGGACTACATCAAGACTGGTGGAGTTCTGTCACACAGAAGGGATGTGTTCTAAGTGGGTGAGTTGTGTGTGTTGCTTATTAATAACACCACAGCAGTGACTGATACATTTTTCCAGTTTATCCAGACCATCACCACAGTCTCCGTACAGTCCACTGAAACGAGGCTGTTTACTGACTTCAAGTGAACGTCTGCACAGTGGCCCAGAAGTGTCACAGCAATACAAAAGCCGCAACACAACACAATAAGCTACGACACAATACAATAAGCTGTAACACAACACAATAAGCCACAATGGAAGTTATCCCATAACGGAAACTGGTGGTGACAGGAGTGGATTCAGTGATTAAGTAAGTAAATTTTTTCTTCATAAGTTTTAAATAATTGCTGTTGCTAATGAACATTACTGTTGATTCTTGCAGTTGCATTTTTATATTTATGTATCCTGTCATCTGAATGACTTACTTAATTACAGAGACCACTCCTGTCACCACCAATTTCCATTGTGGCTTATTGTGTTGTGTTGTAGCTAACTGTGCTGTGTTGCAGCTTATTGTGTTCTGGCTAATTGTGTTGTGTTGTGGCTAATTGTCTTGCATTGCAGCTTATTGTGTTGTGCTGTGGCTAATTGTGTTGTGTTGTGGCTAACTGTGTTGTGTTGCAGCTAATGGTGTTGTGGCTAATTTTGTTGTGTTGTGGCTTATTGTGTTGCGTTGCAGCTAACTGTTGTGTTGCAGCTAATAGTGTTGTGGCTAATTGTCTTGTGTTGCAGCTTATTGTGTTGTGTTGTGGCTAAATGTGTTATGTTGCAACTTATTGTGTTGCAGCAAATTTGTTGTGTTGTGGCTAATTGTGTTGCATTGCGGCTAACTGTGTTGTGTTGCAGCTAATAGTGTTGTGGCTAATTTTGTTGTGTTGTGGCTAATTGTGTTGTGTTGCAGCTTATTGTGTTGGGCTGTGGCTTATTGTGTTGCCTTGCAGCTAACTGTTGTGTTGCAGCTAATGGTGTTGTGGCTAATTGTGTTGTGTTGCAGCTTATTGTGTTGTATTGCGGCTAAATATGTTATGTTGCAACTTATTGTGTGGCAGCAAATTTGTTGTGTTGTGGCTAATTGTTGCAGCTAATTGCGTTGTGCTGTGGCTAATTGTATTGGTTGCGGCTAACTGTGTTGTGTTGCAGCTCATGGTGTTGCGGCTTATTGTGTTGAGTTGCAGCTTATTGTGTTGCGTTGCAGCTAACTGTTGTGTTGCAGCTCATGGTGTTGCGGCTTATTGTGTTGAGTTGCAGCTTATTGTGTTGCGTTGCAGCTAACTGTTGTGTTGCAGCTAATAGTGTTGTGACTAATTGTGTTGTGTTGCAGCTTTTCTACTCCTGTGACACTTCTGGGCCACCGTACTTTCGCAGACATTACAAACATTTACCCAAGCACTGACAGAGAGTTCAAATGAGACAGGAGGAAGAAACCAAACTAAACCCATTACTTGTGCTGTTTACATTGATAGGTACTCAGTGTGGCTGCGTGTCTTGTCACCTGCTGATGTAACACTGGATCCGCCCAGAAATTATTCATGACCTGCATAAAGGATGAAAAGGCAAATAAAGAGAGATTTTTTGAAAAAGAAAGAGGAAAAGAAGTGAAGATAAAGTAAGAGAATATGTCAAAAATAAACTTTAACAGGCAAGAAGAGATGGATGGGAGGTGAGAAAAGAGGTGGTGAACCCATGGTGGTAAGAAGAGAGAGAAGGGTGAAGCGTGAAGAAAAGAGATATGGAGAGGAACAGTTCTATGTAGCTGAGGGTGACGTCAAGAAAACACTGAACTGGGGTGGAGTTGAGGTTAAGAGAATCAGATGGAGAGGAAAGTGGGAGGTGATGACAGGGGGAGGAAGGACGAGAGGACAGAAGAGAGGAAGAAAGAGAGAGAGAGAGAGAGAGAGAGAGAGAGAGAGAGAGAGAGGACAAGCGAACCCAACAAACCCTTTTATAGTGTTGATTATCTGTGACAAAGGCCTGAACCAGTGGTGAAAACCAAGAGTAAATATAGTTACAAAGCTTTGAAACTGTTTTCTGCTCCAAACAGCTGTCCACAGATGAACTTTTATCATCACAAAATTATTTCATCCCTCTTTCATTGGAAAAAAAAAAAAGTAATTGTCAGTCAAATATTTGCCAGGAAAAGGAAAGCAAATCAAGGGCAGACAAAACAGGGCCGGTGTATATTTGTCAGGGCATCTTTGAGCGCTCAACATCGGTTTTTGCTCTGTCATCTTCTGGCAAACAGAGGAGACAAAGCAGCACATGGGGAGGAAATAGAGGAAGGGTGTAAGGTTTGGTGAGGAGGACGAAGTGGGCTGGTGGAGGAGGTAAGGGCAAACATGATAGATGGGTGAGAAGGAGAGGAAAAAGTGGAAATGAGTGTGCCACAAGAACACAGTAAGTGCAGTGCAATTGGATTAAGGTCAATGACGTGACGTCTAAATATTCTGTCTGGCCGTATTTTTTTTAAAGTTAAAAAAGGTTTAAATGTATAAAAATATACAGTCTATATGTAGTATCTCTCCTATATTTGTAGTCACTTCACCTTTTCAAAAATCAGGAGTTATTTGCAATTTTTCTGTAATTTAAAGTGTCAAAATGTCATGTGGTGCAACCGTCCAGCCATGACTGCTGTTTTTAAATTACTCTTAAATTACACTATTACACTTTATTTTCTGCCCTATTTCGCATTATTTACAAAGTGTTTTGTATTCCTGTACAAAACTGCAAAACTTTTGCAGTTATATTTTCAAAAACAAACTTTGTCTGATGATGTCCATTTTATCAAATATCATGTGGTGCGACCATCATATGCGACCTTATATGTCACTGACCATTAGCATTATGCATAGCCCTGCGATGAACTGGCGAAATGTCCAGGGTGTACCCCGCCTTCGCCCTTAAGTAGCTGGGATAGGCTCCATGCGACCCCCGTGACCCTAATGAGGATAAGGCGGGTATGGAAAATGAATGAATGAATGAATGGAAACAGCATGGTGCAACAGTTTCAGATTCATTCATTCATTCATCTTTTTTCTACATTTCTCAACAAATGCCAAGCTTTGTTCCTGCATTTTCCAATATCTTATTAACCCTTAATGTCCCAAAGGCGTCTACTGATCTAAAATGTTTAATACTTGTTGATCCATTAATCCTATCAATCCATGTAAATAATTGGTGTAAAATACAGTTTGTCGTCTTTTCATGGTCATCAGATATGACCCATGTGGATGTTCAGAGGCTCTGTAGTTTCCATGGAAACACCGTCATCTTCAGTTACATTGATTCGCCAGTAAAACCCCACGGACTGTGATTGATGGCAGTGAATGGAGACACTTATTTTTTTATTCAGTCATGTTTTCTTCAGTTTTCTTTGTTTTGATATCTTTCTTTCTTTCTTTCTTTCTTTTGAAACATTTAAAGAAACAAAATAACATTCAAATGAACATAATCTGTCTTCAGGTATGAGTAAGTCTACAATATACATGTTAAAAAGGAGTAGGAAGAAGTATAAACTTATTAATCATACTCCTCAAGTACTTTTACATCTTTATCAATAACTTAATTCATGGATCAAACAATACTTTTTTCTTAATTTAGCATTCAACCCACAACTAATATATAGTACAGTAATTGAGTTGTGCACAACAGTACTATCATGGCAGTACATCCATACAAACAGACATCTGATATATTAACATTTGGATTTATTGAGCTTTGTAGCTTAACACCTACATGGGTTTATTAAACATGGAAAATTACCCAATTTCCTCTGAAGAAATGTTTAATACAGAGGTTAATAATATAATAAATGGTGCTAAATCACTTACGAAAGGTTAAATGTGGAGAAACTGTTTAGAAAATCACCATAAAAATAAGTACTTTGTACAAACACTTCAGATCGATCATGAAACGTCGGTCTGTGACTCAACCACAAACACACTTTCAATCAGTGTTTACCAAACTACACTCAGGACTACGGATAAGAAAGCTGCCAGTCATGTTCTTGGCCTAAATATTTCACTTTGCTCATCGTGCTTTGGTCATCGGCTCGCGATCACGCCGATGAAATGACGATCTGTGTTACACATTAATCTGCCTTGACAGCGCGTGGCAGCTTTCTGCAGTCGGTGGCGAGAACGGCGGAAAACTCAGCACAAGCTGTTGGCACGAGCGTGGTTTGTGTTTTGACTGGCGCACAGTTTACACGACTCGTACACTAAAGGGAAAGTGCAAAAAAAAGTAGCACGGGAGGAAGCTGGATGAAAGCGGAGTCTTCCAAAAGCCAAATACAGCCATGACACAAGTAGATGGAGGGGGGGGCAAATGACAGCCTGCAGCTCCCACCGCCCACCACGTCTTTAAATCTTTCTATGATCTGAAGAAGAAGGCAAAAAACGAACAATAGAACCTTCAGCATAATTTCTAACGGCGCTGAGCATAGTGTGCACTTTGATGAGCTGCCAGAGTTCTTCCCATGTTGTTCAGCTTTTGTTTGCGCTTGTTCGCTCCTTCACGCACCTATATGTGTTTTTTCTGTGTTGTCTCCATATCAGTGATGGGGGGGTGTTATATCAAGTCCCGGCAACAGCAAAGGAACAGTCAATTTCTGTCCCGTCACTTCACGTGCAGTAGTTGCTCGTTTTCAACCATTGTGTCGGAAACAAAAATCGAAACACGTGTGAATTTGTGGATTTAAAATATCAAGCTATAAACTCCTAAGACGCCCTGTTTTCTGTTTTCCTCCAAGAGAAATGGACCAAAATAGCATTCATCATATCATGGCTCATTGTATCCTGCTTTGTTGGATCATGATGGGTACAAGCAGGAGCAGAAAAATGAAATATTTACCGCGCCATGCAAAGGAATGGCATGAAGTCATGCAATAATCTTCTGTCCTGCAATAGCACTGCAATATTTATTCAGCATTTATCCAAAATAAGTGTACTATATTTACATAGAATCGGTTCATAGGTATACTGTCAGTAGTTGGGTTTTCGTTACCATCAGAAATGCAAAAAAATCAAATTGCGTAATAGTAAACTGTTAATGGAAACACAGAAATGTCACAAAAACTGTCAAAGATGGTCAAAAAAAGTTTTTATGCTCTTATGAGACATTTTGATGAAGTATTGCGCAAAAGTGTCATGGAAACACATTTTTCACATCTTCACTAGGATGACAAGTCCGGTGCCATGAAAGGTTCAATTATGTTACAGTTTATTAAATGTTAACTGGGTCATTTAGAAATTCTGGATCCACAACTTGTTGGTAAATTCTGTGCAATTCTCTCACAGAAATTCATTATGCGTGGACACTTCCATAAAATTTTGTCTTGGGACGATTAGGCACACCTGCAGAGTGACATGAGGTACATGCTCTCTCTCTGCGAGAACTATGACATATAATGAGATAGGTAGATGGGACTTTACTAGAATCATGCATCAGAAGTCGAACACTCTTCAATGAAAATACTTCGTCGAAATTGTAGAAATATTCCTTTTATTTTGCGGAAAACTGTAATGAAAACCTAGCTATTGACCCTCAAACTGCGTGAATATAACTTGCACATAAAAATTTGCCGAATGAAAAACATGACAATTTCACTAAAACACTTGTTATGTGATGAAAAGGTTTTGTGCTGGCAAGAGGTGTTTTTTTTTAGATATAGTGAAATTGGTATATCATGCAAAACTGCAATGGAAAGAGCTTTTTCTGCAACTAGTCACATGAACAAAAAAAGTGGATGAAAAGACAGATGTTACAACAAGCGAAGAAGAGTTTTATAAGAAACATCGCGTGATATGTGTGGACAAACCAGGAAATCAAATATTTTTTTTAATTTAGATCAGGATAGAGGGGTAATATATAATAATAATGAATATATCTGTAAATCAACATGATATTTATCTTTGTCACCATGTTTATGGAATGACTTCTCTTGACATCTCACACTAAGAAACAAATGATTCAAGCATTTGCAATTTAATGGACAAACTAATCACACATTTCTGTTTTTTTGACATTTGATAAAATTCAGTAAAGTTTGCCGAGATGTCCAATGTAAAAGCCTTTACATACTGTTAATACTGTAAATTGTGGCCAAGTCCTTATTTTTCCAGTTTTAATTTTATTCTTCCAAGCTTTATTCTTATGTTACCTTGTTATATTGTACAACTTTTGTTATATTTTCCCGTCTCATTTTTACTTTTTATAATTTTATTTTCACTCTATTCTTATTTCTGTAGCACTGTTTTTTTCTTAACATTGTAGCACAATGACAATACAGGCTGTTCTATTCTATTCTATTCTATTCTATTCTATTGTGAAGCAGCCTGTTTCCGAGTGACCGTCCTTGTCCAGTATTTATTATTACAGCGACTGTCTGAAGTCCAGTTGTGCCCCTTTAAATTGCCCCATACACTTTAATTTGCCTTAAAATGCTATTGAATTACAGCTAATTCTCTGCCACTTCCATTTTCCCTGGGTGTCAGCCTGAATGACAGCGCGCCTTCATAAACTGTAATTTTCCAGTGGCCAAAAATGGAGGCGTCTATCTGCGGCGGCGGCAGCGGAGATTAAAAGATTAATAATTCAAACACAGGTCATGAATCAAGTTATTTTTTTTTCCATTTTTCTTTTCTTTTTGGCCTTTTCAAAGCAGCGCTGTCACCTTCCATCACCCCCGTTTGTTCCAGGTCTGTTCTCGGCCTTGTTCAAAAGCGGCTTTGTCTAATGTTTGCATATGGAGTCTGAGGTCAGAGCAGCGCATTATTACATTATTGACTTAATAATAGTTCACAGTTAATTTGAACATTGAGGACACTTTACTGAAAAGGGCCGCGCCATGTCTGTCAGGGCAAAGGTCAATCCAATTCCTTCAGTCTAATACAGTCCAGATTCCACTAATTGAATCGTCTTTAATGGAAATTTAATGCTTTAACCCATCAAATCTCATCAGTAGCAGTGTTTCCATAAAGGCTTCAGGGGAAACGTGGAAGGATAGCAAAAATAGAAATGCATCAGGGAGGAAATGGAGGAGAAAAGACGACACATGAGCACCAACACGCACAACCGAATAATCCAATGAACACAAAGTTAAAATGTACGAGCAGTCCCAAATTAAAGTTAATTAAAAGTCATTCAAATCAGCATTTATCAAGCAGGAAAATGTCAAAAACAATCATAATGCACGTATGCAGATCCATATGAGGCTCTGATTTTGACATTTGTTCTGGTTTGACCATCTAATACAAATCACTACCTGTGTGCACTGTATTTTAAATATTATAGCGTCTTTTTGCGTCATCATACCACCGTTTCCACATGAAACTGAAGCTGTGAAGCCTCTTAAAGTTCCTCAACAAAATGAGAAACTCTAAAGCCTTTGTTGTTGTGTCACTGTGGTGTTTTATTGGCATTTCAGATTTATTCCAACAAACAAATTAACTGACAAAGGCTGCTATTTTAGTTCAGCAGTTCTGAAAAGAGTGATTAAATGGCTTCAGTCTGAGCCATCAGAAAATGAACAGCGTTTATTAAACTCCAGCTGGACTTAACGGACTGATCAGAGGCGCTAACCTTGGTTTTTCTTGGCATAGAATCATATGAAATGTTCGTCTCTGCTGCATCAATAAGGTGTGAGGGCTCTGGAAATGGCGAGTTGAAAAATTTTCACCAATCAATTGTAGATTTTTATATATTTGTCAGTTTTTAATGGGTATTTATGTGTTTGATCAGTTAACCCTTGTATGGTCTTTGGGTCTGTGGGACCTGTTTTCATTTTTTATTCAATAAAAAATGATGAGTAAAGCTGTGGTTTATATTTCTTAAGCATGTCACATGTCATTACTCAGAAATAGTGTTGAAGATGGAGCTGCGGAGTTGAATTGATGAAGAATTCAGACCCAAGCATAGCATTTACAGTTTATGTAGACCACAGAGAAGTGTTGTAAAATATATAATTCCATTTAAAAAAACTGAACATCACCCCTTTTTAACAGGGTTTGAGGTGAATAAAACATAAAACCAGCTGTGAAGGGATGAAATAAATGCAGAGTAAAACGCCTGCTGCCTTGATATCCATCAACTTGAGAGTTTTTGTTGATCGTTTCCATCTCCAGCTCCTGTCAGCCTTTACAGTTCCAGCCGTTTCCCCTCCCTTCTCCTACGGTACAGCTGTTTTGGCTATGAAAGGCCATTATTATTACTGTCATTGACACCTAAAGCTCCCTTTCCTCCAAAATCAGACTGATGGTCATAATTCTTTAAGCCCCTCGCGGCGATATGTGTTCTGAAGCGCCTATTCCTCTGTGTCAGTCCGGTTTGATGTATATCGTCTGAGCAGGAGTATAAAGCCATAACCTCAAATCTTTCTTTCTCTCCCCCATCCTCTCTTCCTCCACTCATATTCGCCATCATCTCCTTCCCTCGCTCCATATCCCCCTCTTTCTGCTCCACTCTGTCTCTCTCATTGCAGTTGCTGGCTTCGCCTGGACACCTACTTCATTTGGAGTTTCATAGGACCAGCAACCTTGATAATTATGGTAAGCGTGCCCCCACTCCACCACACACACACACACACCCCTTTCTGCTCATTAACCCTACTTAGCCTGCGGGTCGCCGCTTAAATGGTCCACCGAGATCCCTTTTCTAGTTCCTATCCTCCCTCTTTTCTCTGCCCTGTTGAGCATATATGCCACCGCCGGGCACGGAGCCGTCCAGGAAAACGAATGAGGGCTGTGGAGAATATATTGCAGTTTGTCACCCCGCCGCAGTCGCTGGCTGCGAAAAATTTTTTAGGGTGGGTTGGGGGTGGGGGTGGGGGGTGAGAGACACTGAGATAGAGAGAGAGAGAGAGAGAAAGGAGTGAGCTCTACTCAGTATGCAGTGTCGGAGTAATCCGCACTGCGATTATGATTGATTTTGTTCCTGTTCCAACTTGTACTTTACTACCTTTTTCCATCCCGTCGCCGCCGCACACACATAGACATCTGTGAGCGCGCACACACACACAGGCATAATGCAGCGAGGACACACACTTTTCCAACTAGGACAGGCCTAATTTTCTAATAAAGTGGCTAATTTATTGATCCTACTGCTTTAAATCTGGTGTCAAAATGGTGCTCATCGCAGTATTTAAGCCGTAAATATGTCTTTCCTGAGTTTCAAGGCACCGGCGATGATAATAAATATCTAGAAACAGTAAATCCACTAATAAATATCCTCAACAACTTAAAAGGTGAGATTGTTTCACTATGTTTATGACTTAACCGCATTATGGTTTAGTGGATTATTTACAGCTGAGAAACCTAAAAACTGTTTAATTCTACTGCCCAGCCTCGATACAGTTGCTAAATCCAAACATGCATAATGCACTTTCACGCTCCAGTTTAGAGTAATCATTTACAATGCAGTTTTGTGCATCTCATGACTCACTCTTTTCTCTCTTTAAGACACATAAACAAGGATATCTGTATTGGAAAGAAGTCTGGGGCACAGATTTAATTCAACCCCCCAGAAAAGAGGCATTTTAAGTAGTTAAAAGGAGCTTTTTGGAGTTTTTTGGTTTTTTTTCACACGCTACACATTAGTTGAATGTCACCTGTAAACAACATTAAAAAGACATGGAAGTGTACTAATTGCTGTAATTTCTGAGGAGTCGTTTTGAAAGGGCCGCCGTACCGTGACCAGATTTGACACGTTTTCTACTCCTGTGATTACAGACTCACAAAGAAACCAAATAATGACACGCAACAGAGGGAGTCTGTTTAATGTGCATTTCCTCTTATTTTACAGCAGTCGAGTTTTTATTCCATTTTACTAATTAGTGTTTTTGACGAGTTTATCTCAATATTTCCTTTTTTTCTTCCTCTTCTTTTCTCTGCTTTATTTAATAGATGCACACGCTACATTGAGAAAACACATTTGCAACAGGAGCGTTTTTTTTGACAACAAAAACCGTGTGATATCAAACTAATAACAAAAGTGATAACCCATCCATTTAAGCCTATTCTTGCTTCTAATGGAAAGAACATGATGTCGTTCCTTTTTATGAAATTTCAACCTGTGAAGTTTTTTTTTTTTTTTTAGACATAGAAACTCGCACAGAAAATGAATTCGGCAGCACTGGCAGTTATTCCCTGTGGTTGCCTCTAAGTGTGAATATGATGAGACAAGTGTAAATAAGTCAGATGGAAAAGGCTCCTTCATACAAGAATGCAGCTGTCTCCTCTCCCTGTTCCCTGTTTAGTCCAATGTACCACCATAGAGGTTTCATAGGATTTTGCGCTCTGTTTGGCAAAGTGGGAAACCAAGTCCGGCTGCAGCGTTCCAGCTTTGTGCAACAAAGTGCCCTGATTTAAAATGAATGGAAGTGAAACGAGAAAACGCACACGCCTCATTCCCGTCTCCCTTCCCTTTCCCTTCCTCTCTCCTGTGAATCTCTGTCTCTTTCTCTTAGCTCAATGTGATCTTCCTGGGCATCGCTCTCTACAAGATGTTCCATCACACGGCCATCTTGAAACCAGACTCCGGTTGCCTGGACAACATCAAGTAAGAGCACTCAGATCAACCAGATATCCATTAGAGTCCAGAAATAGCGCTGCCCGTGACGTTTGGGTACAAATGGAAGGAATGTTTCACGACGGGAGCGAAAAAGGCTCGCTTTCCCCAAACACACTGTGACAGCTTAATATGATTTGGTTTAACTCTTTAAAACCTGACGTGTCGTCACTGACACTGACCGTGCATATGTAGTTTGGATAGCTGTAACTCTTTCACTGTTAATGCAATTGAAAAAATTTCAACAGTTTCTGACACCTGAGATGATGTGCTTTATAGGTTTTATTGGAACATTACGGTAATTTCATTCATGCCTGTACTAGAAACAGAAGAGGAAGACAGTGCAATAAATTGTAAATGATTGCTAGATTTTGAAACACCTAAAAAAAAAAAGAGCTCTGAAAAAATGGGCAAAAGGACTTGCTTACAGCATGCTTTTTAATGTTTTAGTCAAAAGAAGAAAAGAAGGCTTAGGGTGGGACACTGTGGGAGTGAGGGGGGTGTCTGGAATGAGGAAAGCTGA
>JAPTGZ010000011.1:18179603-18190201 GCA_029814645.1 Fowleria isostigma
GGGGGGCGTTAGTTTGTATAAGTAGCAACAACATGTTATGGTGAATTTCCGTGTCCCCCCACTCCAAAATAAGGCCCTCCACTATAACCCCCCCCCCTGAAAAAAATGTAGGGGTGTGGGGTTTCACGATGACAGGGGCGTTTATTCAAGAAAGGTTGAGAAACATTGATGTAAAGGGTTAAGGTTTCCTCCTGTTAATGAATCGATGGTTTTGGCGTGACACTCTGTATTCAAACTGTGCTTTTCACTTCGCCTCTTTTTCCCCTTTTGATATTTAGAAACCTCATTAAAAGCACTTAAGGTTGCGAACATCCAACCTTAGGGCCAGATATTTAAGCCTGCCAGGTAAGCACCTCCCATTACGCTGAAAGGTTGTGTCAGACAGGGTTAAAATCAAACAGGTATTCTTGTTCCGTCTCCATCATTATCTGCGGAAGACGTCTCTGAGTGGGAAAAGGCCGGGAGACGATCTGACGGCCCTGACCTGGCGTTATCATGGTGTCAACGTGGGACTGATGAATATTCATATAGCAGGCGTTCTGAGTGCGTTTCAGTCTGTTTATCAGTATTTGCCTGTCTGCTTAAGATAAGGTGGCAGCTTTAGGGACAATTTAACTCAGATGGAAACTTGTTTTATTGGTTCTCTGGGAAGTAAAAGTTGTAACATCTTGCTTAAAATTTCTGAAAGCGAACACAGTCTGGATCTATTAGTTTGTGGACTTTGCATTTGACACTTTGGCCTTTTTTTTTTATACAGAAGTCATAACATTTGATGAGTGAGGGACAGACACCCAATTTGTTCCATAATACTACTGCTGATCACTCATATTTAAGGATAAAATTTGTCCTACATTCTTCATATACTGTCAAATTGAAGATCAGGGCGATTTCATACGACATTAATGCACACTGCTTTTTTTTTTTTTAGTTTAAAAGAAGTTTTGTTTTAATGAAATTGTCAGTTACATTTGCATTATGAATTTGATTCAGTTCAGCTTTATTGACTCAGTGTGTAGAACATTTATAAAAAGTGAGTTTTATGGGATTCACTGAACTAGTGCAGAAATAATACTTTAAATACATTAATCATAATGAAAATAACAAGGGTAGCAATGCAAAATTACAAACACATGTAATTGTTAAACATTTAAATAAACTAAGGATGAAGCCATCAATGTATTCTCAAAGGTTTTTGTAATTTTCTTTCGACCTGACTGAACTGCTGTTAGCATGTTAGCCAGTTAGCCACTAGCTAGTGACAGATCATAGATTTGGAACTACCAAAATAAAGGTAACACATTTATAATTACAGGTACTTGATAAATGTTAAGACTCTTTCTGTGTCTGAAAATAGTAATAATAATTTTAATTGTAATATCAAAATTGCTTCATGTATAAACACAGTAATTAATGCTAGGTAGCCTATTTAGCAGAATATATGAGCATAGTAAACAGAGCTCAGTTACACTAACATGAATAATAATAAATTCCTGGTAATATTTATGACAGAATCTTCTGAGATCAACATTTCTTGAAGAAAATCCATTGTATTCCATCTAGTATTCTGAAGTATCAGATTAGGTATTGATAAAAAAACAAAATAGTTTCATAAAATAATTTTACATTAATTTGCCTAACAAGAGTTTTTGCCTTTAATAATACACTGTAGCATTAAAGTGCATGTTTATGTGACATTTGGTTGAAGGATCTATGCTTTAAGGATATGCCAGATATTTATCGTTTATGGACAATTGTAAATTCTAGTTCTAACATCAGCTCATGTTGTACAGTTTTGCCACAGTACAGGAGCAGAACAGATGCAATAAGACATTTGGGAGCAAGTGGATAATGTTTAATTGAAAAAGTGAAATGGAATAAAATAATAATACAATTGGGGAAGGTCCTGTTCCGAACAAGTTTTGACATTGTGAAGATTAAACTCACAACTGATCAGTTCAAGCACTAAAACATGGCTAAAATATTCATGATAATAAAAAACCTCCAGTCAAGGGTATTCTAGACGACAGCACCATTTTCTGTCCACACTAGAGGGTTTATTTAGTTAATTTTATCATAACCAGTTGACATAAGCACTCCCAATTTTACTTTTCTTTTCATTTTCACAATTTCTCTAAAGGTTGGCTTCATATTTGCTTGTAAATTACCTTTAAACTCAGCATTTCAGATTAAAAAAAATAATAATAATAAAAAAATTACTCTATTCAGGTGCATTTGCAGTTGTGGTTGTCCTATGATAATTGTTTGAACAAAAAGCGTAAAGGTTGGAAACAAGATCGAGGAAGACTTTAAAAAGTATTTAAAAGCTATTAAATTTGATATGGTAGGTCTTAAGTTATGTTGCCTTAAACTTGTTGGCTTTTTTGTAGTTAAATGTGTTTGTTAAATGTCCAAGCTGTAAAGAAAGTAATGTTAGTCGACTCAGTTCCATACATTCCAACTCGACAATTCATATTGAAATTAGGAACCAGTTTTCAGTAACTTTGCAACCCTCGGTGAGAAATGGTCACAGAAGTGAAAAGTAAGCACAAGGAAATGTAAATTTAATAATATCTAGTTGGAGAAAAGAGCATTCTCGACCTGGTTGACACAAGTGGAGGGGAACCTGTTTGAAGTTCGCTGCAAAAAATTAATTCAGCTCGGAATGTTGGGGATCAAGGCATTGTAGTACATAAATAAATTTTCTTAAATACTAGGAGTCATTAATTTTTGCCAATATGGCTGTGAAATGGGCATTAAAATGTGTTCTTAGTAGTTTTAACTCAGTGCTTCTTCTGTAGCAGTTCCCAAACATTTTCAAGTAATTTATCACTATTTATTAAAATAATTTCCTCTGTATTTCAGTTTTTTTTCAGTGGAAATCATGTGTTTTCCCATATTTATTTTACTAATTGTGTAGATGATCATAAAAACTCAGATTAAAGTTATGTTTTATTGCATCAGAAACAGAGAAAACTCAAGAAAAAGTGACTTTTTCCAACAAAGTATATCATTAATTAAGTATAAAAGTGCTTCCATCCACTGTTATTGATGAACTCCATGAGTTTTACTGGTGAATTAGTGCTGTAGAAGATGACGGTGTTTCCACATTCACTACAGAGCCTCTGAACATCCAAATGGGTCATATCTGATGACCATGAAAAGATACAGAAGAGGGTTAAGAAAAAAGTAAATAATAAGGTCCAATATTTATTTATTTATTATTGTGAGGAAAAAAGTTAGAATTCTGAGATTAAAGTCAGAATTTATACTTTTTTCCCTCAGAATTCAAACTTTAATCTCAGAATTCTGACTTTTTTTCTCAGAATAATAATAAAGAAATAAATTGGACCTTAATTTTGATTTTCATTTTTTTCCCCAGTAGCCCTAATCTTCTTCCGTAAAAAGATGACAAACTGGATTGTACACCAATTATTGACATGTATTAATAGAATTAGTGGATCATCAGGTGTTAAACAGTTTGCATCAGTAGATTGTTTTAGTTGCCAGTGACTATTTGGGACTTAATTGCTTAAAAAAGGACTTAAATTTATCTTGTTGAACCCCTTTAGGATCCCTGTAACAAATATTTGTACAAGTGCAGCTGTAACTATCACTATTGTGGTCTTGTGCTGTGTTTGGACTCATTAATCACTGGTGCTTTAATCTAACTTGGACTGATAGAACAGTTCAGTTCCGTCTTTAATAGGTGTTTTTGGGTACATTCTGCCTCCTCTAATGCCCCCCCCCATCTTTGACATCCTCTCCAGCTGCCTGGTGTCGGTATAGGATCGTTCCACACATGCTGTAAAGTTGTTTTGCAGCCTGTTTTGCAGCGATGGTTAAGGGTCTCTGCTATGTTTTTGCTGTCTCCTGTCTCTCTCTCCCTCTCGTTTTTAAGCCACTTTGGACACATTAGTCTAGTTTATGGTGGATGTTCTGCTGTTTTTCTCCGTCCCATCACTGGTTCTGTCTCAGAGCGGTGGCCCCTGTCTGCCCGGCTCTTCTCAGCACAGCGATACACTCATAAAGGGACTATCTTCAGCGGCCATGGTATAGCTTGCCTTCGCCGCGCCATGTCAGACGGTGCCAGTGTGTTTTTCCATCACGGCGGGATGTTTCTGAGTCAGCCTGTAGTTCTTAAGTGCAGCTTTTGAGCAAGGCCAAAGTGCAGCCTCTGCTCATGTCACATATGTCAGCTGAGGAAAGAAGCCAACACACGATTTTCACTTACTTTTTGGCTCCAGTAAAACCTCCAGTGTACTATCATTCTTTCAGCTAATAGAAACACTCTTTATTCTCTTCCTCCAGAGCTACATCTGGCATTTTTACATTTTTTTTGCAAATCACAGACACATCCAACCTCAGTTCTACTTTTTTTTTTTTTTGCTACATGAACATCTATAGCGAGTGCAGCAAATGCATCCCATTATCCAGTTAGAGCGAAGTTATAGTACAGTCCATCAATTCAGAGATTTACTAATGTAAAAAATACCATGGTTTCAGCTCAAGTGGCCTCTTTTCTGGAACTCGAGGGGTTATAAAAACACATTGCAGCAAGAATGGTGACAGATTCCACAGTAAAAGACATGCATACGTTGACATCTCTAGATATTCAACATGTTAAAATACTATCTTTTTAAATTTTGTTTGTATTGTATAACCAGTCATTCAAGATCCTGGAGATTTTTATGTACAATTAGTAAAATCATGTTTTAGTTCATGGTTTGGTTTCAGTATTACTTTGTATTTTTCCATATTTTTTCTAACCATTAGCTGCTTGCGTCTAAACCCAATCATAGCAACGATTTAATACACATCTAATTGTAATGGTTGTTTATTCTAGGTAAATAAGAAATGACTCTCATTGTAGTCACATATACTGTATATTGACTGAATGAATGAACATCTCAAAATAACCATGAGGAGTTAAGATTCCATATCCTCATTCATGGAATCATGGATATGAAATCCTGGTGTCATAGTTCACATCTGTTATTCACAGAAACATAAAACTCCAACATATTATTCTGTTGACTGAGTTTTTTTTCACTGTTACTACAGTGAAGTCTTTTTCCTTTCAGTATTTATAATATGTTAATCCAAAATTAACACTTCCTGCATTTGTTTCAAGGTGGAACTAATTCAGCAGCAGCTCTTTTCTCCACCTTCTCATTGGATTCAGTGCAATAACAGGCTACGTGGTTTGATAGCGGTTGTGGTTTGTAACACAGTGAATGTGAATCAATAGTATGCACTTGGCAGCAGGGAAAGAAGTGAAATTGGGTTAAGGCTCCAAAGTCATGAAGCAGCTGCGAGAGGTGCTGACACAGCCATAAGGGCTAAGCACCGACGCCACACTTGTTGCTCTTTAATAAACTGCCCGGACGTTTTTGTAGGTTCATGTAATTCTCATCGGTTTTCCTTTTTGTCACAGGAACACACTCCCACAATGCAACACACCGCTCTTCTGTTTGGGCTGCTCACAATACGAGGCGTGATTATGAGGAAAAGATTAAACGTTTGATTCCCAAACACTTAATCAGACATATGTATGCGCTTCGGGATCCGACATGGGCTTTGATTTCGGCACATGCCCGAAACAGGTAGAGCTGCCGCCTCCACACGGACTGGAAATAGCTTCCATAGCTGAGCACTTTGATACAGCTCCAGACTATGGCTGGGCTACAGCAGCAGCAGGTACATCATTATGTTAAATCACTGATCCAAAATAACACTTCTAAAAATGGTTCTGGCATGATAATAATGCAAATGAGGTGGGTTTTTTACCGCATAAAAATATTAAGTATTAAAGCATAAGTCTGCATATATGTCCCCATCGAGAGGGTGATGTCGCTTTATGTTTCTTATAAAAGGCCCTATTATTATCACTTATATAATAAGGGTCTCGGTGTTTTCTTTATGTTAGTAGAAGATTAAATCCTGGATTCCGTTTTTTGGTTCTGTCCTCTTTACAAAGTTACGTTAAACCCCTGGTTTAGTTATTTTAACTTAATTTGTGTGCATCTACAACAAATTAACCTGTTTAAGACTGCTAGTATAACAGGCTGTTTAGGTGTCTTCATGTTTTCTTTGCAAAAAAGTTTCAGAAAATGTCTTTTTTGCCAATTTTGTTAGGAAGAACTCAATTTCAATGGTTGGCCATTAATTATCATATTATAAATAAAATGCAAAATAAATGTTCAACTATTTTACATCTGCTCAAACATGCTTTTTGGTCTAGATCATTCAAGATCCATATTATGGGTGCATATCTTTTAATATTTCCAGGAAATTAGCATGTGTGGAAGTCTGCAACAGTTCCTTTCTTCTTGCAATAAAGAAGAAAGGTGTTATATAATGTCAGAAAGCTCTGGGATCTCAGCTTTCTAATATAGGTATATTAGGTATTCTAATATCAAGACCTTTCTGATACCTTTCAAAATCTACCCATGGGTACATTTTTTTGACAAATATAATAAAAAAAATAGCTCATAAGAGTTTAATTTCAGAGCTGATATCTACCCTTTTTCCATGGTTTTCTTGATAATAACCATAATCACATAAGTTCTTACATCAATATCTATGACATTGTATTGACAAAAACAATGCTTTTAGACAATCCATGTTTTCTTTTCTGTCTGTTTTAGTCGCATGATACACACAGGAGTTAGTACTTGATTACATAACTATTGTTTTTGATGACTTTTGATGGTCTAATATTTTTTTCTGCAACTGTATATGGTTATATATCAAGTAACAAATTTTTGATATATAGTCTATTTTTTTCACACTGTTTCATTTATAGCTACCTACCTATAGTAATTTAATTTTCTTTTTTTTTTTTTCAGGAAACACAAAATACTTAACCAGAAATTAAGTATTTGATGATGGAAAAAGTCATTTTTGTCCAAATTTATAACTAATTTAGGAAGCAGTTCAGAGTTTAAGACACCAGGATATTACTGTAGGAAGATGACAATGTCTAAAATAGCGTCTGTATCACATTTGCATTTGGGTAAAATGATTCCAGTATGTAGTAGTTGCAGTGGTGGGCGGTTGTCCACTCCCCCAGGTCTCCACTCATGTATTATCCATCTTCAGAAGCGCTCAAATACATGACTTTGTTTGCTCTGGAGAGAAAATATCGACTTGAGCGGTTCACAGTGTGGTATGATTTATAAGGCTGGCCTCCTGTAACGTAGCGCCCCGCTGGCCCCGCTGACCCCTCTAACCCCGCCGACTCCACAACGGTCCGTGGCGTTTCAGACGGCCATTGGAAAACGGTACGAAGCTGCGCACGTTTTGTCAGGCCTCATTCATCTGACGCAGTATTTAAGGGCGGACCCATTACTCAACACACGCTCCCAACACTTGAAGAAAACGGGCTGGAGTTGCGTGTGATGTAATCAGCCCCCAGTTTTCCCTCTCATGGTAATTCATTAGTGAAGCCACATGGTCTTTTTAGGATCCACTGTCTCCCAGACTTATTAAGGTGAATGCTACGGCGCTGCTTAATTTCGTCATTTGGCTCAGTTTAATGAGGTGTGCCTTCTTTTGTCTCATCCTCCTGCTATTTGCTTCCTCTTTATGGTTTGATGTCACGTTTTCACTTCAGATTGCATCACACCGACTTGTTTTAATATGAATGTTTCATCTCTCCGTTTTACTCTAACCCTCCTTTTTTGCTTTTTTCCCCCTCTTTGAGTAGCTCTGATCCTGCCTTTTTATCTTATGCCATGTTTATCTTTTAACATCTTTTCTGTTTTTCATCTTCCATTTCTTCCTCTCTTTATTTTAGCTACCGTTATTATGATGGATGTGTTATTGTAGAGTGGCACTGGTAAGACGTAACATTACTCAGTAGAGAGTGTAGAATAGAATTGATATTGTGTTTGATGTGTTTTTCCCTCTCACCCCCGTAATGGAGACGGCGCTGACACTGTCCCATGATTCATGGATTAGGAGATGACTTTTGCATCAGTGTGACTTTACAGCGTATTTACAACATGATGGACCGAACTTCAATAAAATGCTAACTAGGATGGTGTCAAAGACAAACCCATCAAAAACTTAGCTCCACCGGCGTTTTAACCACTTTAAGGCGATTAGATTTTATATTACTGGTTAAATAATTAACACCGAGTCAGGCTTCTTCTTCTTCTTCTTCTTTTCCCTGCGGAAGCAACCTATAAAATGATTTTAGGCAGATTTGAAGCTGAATTGACCGATCGCAATCTCATACATAAATGATCTGTGACATTGCATTGAAAGGCACCTCGGCAAATTACGCAATTTTGCAGGAAATTGGAGGTAATTTGAAGCCACAGTCTGAAGTAGCTCTCCGCCTAAAATTGCTCATTTTTGGCTTTACTACTGGCTGATTAGCACAATAAAGCTTTTCCACTTTTTACCTCAAAAGCCTTGAAGTGCTCTGCTGCAGCCCTCGGGGACATACTGTATATATTTCTATATATTTCACCCAGATCTATAGCACTCACTTGAGGTTTTCTCCTAGATTTACAGAAATTGCTTGGTCTAAAACAGGGGTGTCAAACTCCATTTAGTTTAATTCAGTCCAATATGATCTGAAGTGGACCCGACCAGTAAAATAATAACAGTGAAAGAAGTACAATTCAGTTATGAAAATGTTTACATATACAAAGTTTTCTTATAAATGTGGAATAATGAACGACCCGACATATCTAAATAAAACTAATTGCAGTTATAACAATATTATGCCTCAGTTTATCATTTACATGTGCAGTGCAAATTACAAATCACAGCTGATCGACAAATACACAAAACATATCGTAACAGGCAGACGATTGTTAAAATTGCACCTCTTTTTCATTTCAGGTTATTCAATTTTTTTGTTAAAGAACAGAATGTCAATTTAAAAATCTTTATGTAATTTAACTTTTTTTTGCATTACATCAAAGAGCAAAATCTGGATTTTTCTTAATTTATAGGTTATTATGATTATATATGTCTGGTCTAATCCACTTGTGATCATATTGGAATGTATGTGGCCCCTGAACTGACAGGATTTTAAATTCCTTGATTGTTCATATCTTCAGAGTAATTTTTGCATTTTACTAATTCACCCCATGGGCCAGATCGGGAGAAACTTACTGCTGCAAGTGAACAAACTGTAATAAAATAAACATCTTAGTCTTGTACATTTTTAATTAATTTATTTATTTTAAATAACAGCTTGAAAGAACACACATTGAAGGAGTAAAGTAGCCCAAAATCTCAAAATTAACCAGTGCATAAAGAATCTCTGCTTTTGCCTGCCTTGTCTTACCTTAATAATTCTTTCCCCCTTGGATGCCAACTAGGAACTACCCATATATCTGTTACAAGGGTTACCCATGGAACATTTTGTTTTTCTAGTGTGTTTCTTTTTCCGGTAGCTATAATTGTCACTACTTTGGCAAACTCCAGGGAAAAAAAAGTAAAAAAAAATGTATTATTGCTATATTTTGTATTATTATTGTTATTATTTTTAATAAAACAAATAAAACAATGAATAAAGACAAAGAAATACAAAAATGAATAAAAGATAAACAATAAAATTATAAATTAAGAAAATAATAGAATTTATTATTTAATCCTATTGGTCTAGTATGTGTTGTGGTCACCTCCACCTATCACAACATCCGTTACATTTGAAAAACGGAACCTGTTCTAATGGTCGTCAAATCATGTCTTTAGTTGTCAAAATTCATCAAATTTCATCTTTGTGGGGGAAAGAGTTAAGGATGCTATTTTACCACAAGGAAAGACACATTTTTCCAGATGCACTTTAGAAAAGTTAAAGCAACACCATTTTTTATTCCGTTCAGTATGGTGACACAGCATTTTTGTACCCGAGAACAGTCCAAGGTTGAACAGTCCTAAAACTTTGACTCGCTATTTTTCAGTCTGTTCCTCTGGGTATTAGGTTCTTCCCAGACAGACAGGCAGGCAGGGGAAGCTGAGATATGATGGACTACACTTGATGTGTGGCAGATAATATTTGTTTTGTGTCAATAGAGCACCTGTGTAGGTCAGAAAAATAGAGAAAAACACAGGATAGAAAGAGCCATCTCTAATCTACCTTGTCACAGGTTGATCTCTATCAAAAGTGTTTTCCACAACTTTGACAAATCCAACTTCTGCTCTGTCTGAGGTTTTCATTAAACCCAGCTCAATCCTGATGAAATGTTTGGATGTCGATCATGTCAATCAGGATAATATTGAGAGTTAACTCTTTCCCCCATGAAGACGACATTTGACGACCCCCCCCACCGTACCCTTAATGACAAGTTTTGACTTCTCCGTTATATCACTAAAGACATAATTTGACGACAATTAGAACAGGTTCAGTTTTTCAAATGTAACAGATGTTGTGATAGGCGGGGGTGACCACAACCCATATCAGGCCAACCAATAGGAATAAATAATACTTTTTAAAAAAACTTTAATTTTTTATTTAATTTTTTTCCCTCTATTTTTTTATTATTTTATTTTTCTATAAATTTTTATTTCTATATTTTTTTATTTCTTTATTTATCTTTTATTTTTTATTTGTATTCATTTATTTTATTTCTTCA
>JAPTGZ010000011.1:18190301-18218549 GCA_029814645.1 Fowleria isostigma
AAAAAAAAAAAAGAAACCTCCTGGAGGGCCCCCCCCCCCCCCGTAAGTGAGCTGTTCTACTCTTCATGTGGTCTCAGAGGCTTCTCCACCACAGACCCCTCAGATTCATCCTCGCATTTTTATCTGATAACTCCTGAAGAAGATAAGCGTCGGCCGATATGAGTCTCAGCCTCTTCATATCCTGTCCTCTCCGTTGCATTTCTTATGACCTCTCGTGTCTCCATCAGCCGCTAGTTAAAGGACAATATTTCGCTTTGTCTTTTAATTTTTTAATTTTTTTTTTTTTTGCATGTGTTTCACTGTCCATTCCGGGGGCAATCGCCTTGATGAAGTACCTCTCCCACCAGGTCATTAAGACAGCCCTGGGAAAATTATGTTTAATGGTTGCCCCGGTGACTTCATAAATCATTTATTTTGCTGCACACCTGGCCCATTTATAACGGCGTAAACGCGAAGGTCTGCCAGCATTTATGAGGGGAGATAGATACGTCTGTACGCCCAGATAATTGTTGTTAGCACCTGTAAATCACTAACAAATCCCTTCCCGAAATGTCTGAATGTCTGGCTTTGATATTTGGATGCAGATGCTGTGAATGTACTCCACTCCCTGCCAAAATAAGCCGTCTTCCTTCTTGATGTTTTGTTTCCCTGTGTGCATTGTGTTCATAGCTGCACAGTTTGGATCCTATTTGATTTGTTTCTGCTTGTTTTTTTGTTTTTTTTTTATTGTGTTCCTGTCATATCGCTCAGCTATCAGGATTATGAACCTGAGATCAAGTAAGACAAAATTAGAAAGGCCCCTTTTTCCCCTACCTGTAATACCATCTCTCATTTTTTAACCCCCATAAGGACGAACCAGGTCCCCAATTCATGTCGCTGCCCTTCGGAATCATTAAGATGATTTACTGCAGAGCTCTCAGTCAAGTCGGCATTAACGCGCACACACACTGCACTCTTAAATATACACAACCTACACGTGTGGAAAGTATTACCTGCAGCTTTTTGATCTTTTTTTTAACCCCTATGTTACACAGACCTGTTAAAGCATTATTACTGCAGGTGTGGAGTAAAGGTGTAGTTTAGTGCACTATGGGAAAAATGGAAGGAAATGATGCACACAGAAGCCAGTAATAAAATAATGGGAATAATGCACCGCTAGAAATAATAGTTCTCAATAATGCAGCAAAATTTAGCCATACCACATATAACAGACATGAATGTACTGACTCTGTAGTGCATCCTGGGAATCAGGGGTCTCAAACTCATGTTAGTTCAAGGGCCACATTCAGCCCAATATAACTTGAGGTGGACCGGCTCATTAAAATTTTAATAATAGCATAATAATATATAAATAATGTCAATTCCAAAATTTGTTTCTCTAACTTCTATGTTTAGAGTGAAACAGGTGAAATTATATTAGCACAATGTTGACATCTACAAACCTGCCCTTTAAACTTTTCTGAAAAACATAAACAACCATGACCAAAGTGAAATTTATTAAGAAAAAAAAGTGCAATTTTGACAGTTTATGCCATTATTTTGCCTCAGCTTCTCATTTTCCATTGTTCATTACAACTTACAGATCACAGTGGATCAACAATTACACAAAATATCTAATAATAGGCACAATATTGTTAAAATTGCACTTAATTCCCGTTTTTTTGTAAAGGGCTCGTCTGTAAATGTAAATGTTTTTGTGTAATTTACTTTTATTACACTAAACCAAAGAGAAACATTTGCGGTTTTCATTACAGTTTATTATGATAGAAATTTACTGGTCTGACCCCCTTTAGATCGAATCGACTTAAAATTAATTCCTTTGATTGTTACAATTGATTGTTAAGACCCCTGCTGTAGATGTTTATGTTGTAGGTTAACCTCATATAAACACATAAGTGACAGTATTGGGTTAAACTGGACACTAAAAATAGCAATAATGGTGAAAAAAAAAAAATTATCAACAGGTATGAAAATGGAGATGAAAAAATGAAATAAAACCACAGTGAACAATGCGGTGTGAGCTAAAATAAAAAAGAACTGCAGCTAAAATCAGCTTCATTTTAATTTTTCATATCAGTTTGGTTTGTGTTGACAATAAAATGAGCCTCTCCAAATCAAGACTCTCTATGAAACCCAAAGTAACACTCCAAGAAAATTAAAAAAAAAAAAAAAAAATGTAATAAAACTATTTGATTCCTCAAAAATAAGTTTAAAAAGTTCCTTTAAAAAACAAAAATCAAACTGAAATTAAAAAATATTAAAACAGACGAAATAAAACTTGAAGATTAAACTGTGCAGAGAACATATCACCACCCACTCATGTGGACCAGGGCCAGGGGTTCTGGCGCTGTTTACACAATATTTAATCAACGTATGCTCATCATCCTAGTGTGTAATTGAGCTTTGAAAACACGTACCATTCATATCAGAGGATACAGAATTATGTATACATACACACACATATATATATATATATATATGTATATATGTATATATTTTAAAAAAAATACTCTGGAAAGGCGCATCCTCATGCACTAAGGCTGCTGTGGATGATGACAGATGTTGGTGAAAATCAGAAATTAATCTTAACTCGCTTACTGCGAGTCAAAAAAAAATACCAAAAGGGTGCAGGTGAAAGAAAAATGTAGCCTTTCTACACAGTGCGCCTGCACTAAGATAGAGCCCTACATTCTTATTAGACTCTCAGGGGCATTTATCTCTGTTGGGCCTTTTAGCTTTAGTAAGACGGTAAAATACACACTCCTCTAAGGCTCCAGCAACACAAATCCACCATGTGATGTATGTTTCCCTTTAATGAAAACTCCATAGGAACCTACTGTACACACCTGCCGTCTTCAAATCATGTGTTTCTCATTAAACCCACAATAACATCACTTTGAAAAATAACCAGTACCAGACAATAGTTCCATTCATGTCCCCATCATGTCATTGTTCATTTATTCTCCTTCACCAATCGCCTACTGAACTGATGTTTTGAATAGTATACAGTCACTGATCTGCTAACATCCATGGGTGTTTGCTATTTATTTATTTTTTGCTAACGAGTGTGAAATGAGTTGGCGTTTGTTAACTCTTCCCGTATCGTCAGATCGTGGGTGATCGGAGCCATCGCCCTGCTGTGTCTGCTGGGACTCACCTGGGCCTTTGGACTCATGTACGTCAACGAGAGCACGGTGGTCATGGCCTACCTGTTCACCATCTTCAACTCGCTGCAAGGAATGTTCATCTTCATCTTCCACTGTGTCCTGCAGAAGAAGGTATGGGGTCATTTATCGGAGCCAAAGGAACATGGGGTTGTTATAAAACTGATGCCGAGGCTGTGAAAGTAGGGAATAAAAAAGGAGACTCATACAAGACATGAGTCATCTCTACATCAGCTACTCCTGAAGACGGCTCTGCAGCTTCAACATGACCACATTTTTTTTTTTTTTTTTAAATTGTATCGTTATTTGGAATGTACATGTAAATACATCACTTTAGTAGAAGTAAAATAAATGACCTTCCATATTTGTTTTAAGTCTAGAAAACACACGTCATCTGTTGTCTGGACATAAGAGTTCAAAAAATCCAAACATATGACCGTAGAGCAAGGTCAAGGTTTATTTATATAGCACACTTAAAAACATACAGAACTGCCTCAAAGTACTGTACGTGATCATAAAAAAATGAAAGACAGTAAATAGAATAAATCAATAGTTCATGCATTGTAGTATTGAAACAGTAAATGTGAAGAGGCGAGTTTTTAGTAGGGATTTAAAGCTCTCAGCAGAGGTTGCAGCTCTGATGATCCAAGAACAGTCTTTGTTTGTCCTTTGTGTCCATCCTCTTTTGATAAATTAGAAATTCACAGGACTTTTGATAGAACAGAATCACTTGAAACACAGGTATCAACTTAGGTGCTGTTTTGCCCAGAATGCACAGAATCAGATGTGGCTCACCAGTTGTCTTTAAAAGGAAGCTGTGATGTACAAAAACAAAAAATATAGGATTCACCTGCCGCTTTTGTCATAAAATAAACATAAAAAACCAGTCCATTTGTTCTAAAGTTGATAAAACTTGTCCTTTTGGGTTATTATGTGGTAGGTCAGTGTTTCCATCCTAAAAATATGTAAGGTATTTCCAAACCAATCGTTTAGTGTAGGCAGAACATGTTCAGATTTAGTGTGTTTTTTTGCGTTGACTTCATCCCCTAAATTTTGGACTATTTGCTTGGCTGAAAATATGAAAGTGTCACATGTAATTACATACTCTAACAGCTTATATTTCTGTTTGAGATGCGCAAAATATGGTGCTTAATATGTCATTTTATTCTCGAATAAAACGCATTTTTATCCCCTTTAACTGAACAATTTGCTTAATCACAGTCTTTGGCCAAATTCAAGTCAATCACACCTCAGACTTTGGCAAAACTTAACATTTGCTCCTTCAAGAAAAACACCACAAACTCTAACCTTTTTAATACCCATCATTTACATAAGACCTCATTTGCATTAAATACAGTATTTATGTATGTATATAAACCTAGAGAGAATGGGTGGGACTAAATGCCCGTTTGCTTCCTCCTACTCTTGTGTGTTACATTACTATTTTCTGTGTATTGATTTAATTCTCCTTCCTCCTACATGTTACAGAAAAATGACACATATGCACTCAAAGATAAAGTTCACCCTTTCAGTGGTTAAATGCAAAGTAACAGAACTGTAAGCACAAAATACACATGGTTCATACATAACATTAACCTTTAAATGGGTTGTCAGTGACCTTAAAAATGTTAACGGGATAAAAATCAACATTAAAATGACATGGAGTTCACACATTACAGGTATTACTGCCTGCAGAGTTGTCAGCTCCTACATGTCAACATTATAGAGGATGTTTCACACAAAACACTTTACAAAGAAGTTGCCAGAGTGCAAAAAAAAAAAAAAAAAATGAAACAGTAAAGGATGTGAATAAAATACAACAAAAATCAAATAAACAATAAGATAATAAATAAATAGCAGTTCAGATAAAACCAGGATATGCTTCCTCAAGGTCATTTCAGAGCATCGAGTCCAAAACTGGATAGAAGACCACAGTTAAAATCTAATTATGTAGATTTAAATGTAGCCAATAAAATCTTATAATCAAAAGAAAGTGGGATAAATAAACTAATCTTTATTTATTTCACATAAAATTCTGTACAAAGACGTTACCAAACTGAAAAAAAATGATAAAATAGTAAAGGATGAAAATAATACAATAAAAATAAACTTTTTTTTTTTTGTCAAATTGTGCATTTTTTCTCTCCCAGTATGTGTACAGTTATGAAAATTTGTAAAATACGTGGATGGCAGTGGGTCCAAAAATGCTATTAACATGATATATGGTCAATAATATAAACTGCTATTCCAAAATTAAAAAAAAAAAAAAAAATCAGTCAAATAAACAATGAGGTCATAAATATTAGGCAGTACAGATTAAACCAGGATATGCTTTGTCAACGTCGTTTCAGAGCTTTGGGTCCAAAACTGCGGCAACTTGGACAGACGACCACAGTTCAAATATAATACAGTAGAGCTTTAAAAGTAGCCAACGAAATCTTAAAAATCACAGCTTAAACAAACACAACACTAGTGTAAAGACACTCAAACAGGTGTAATACCATGTGCATTTGCTCTTGATGTGTTTTCAAGCTTCAAAATCCTAAACACACTTTCTCCTTCTGAAATAGGTACTTTTTGATGTGTTTTTGGGTTTCTTTTATGTATTCTAAAAGCTCTGTTCCATGTTCTGTGGGTTCTCTCTTCTGCAGGTGCGTAAGGAGTATGGGAAATGCCTGCGGACTCACTGCTGCAGCGGGAAAAGCGTGGACAGCTCCATCGGTTCTGGGAAAGGCACGGCCTCTCGGGCTCCGGGACGTTACTCCACAGGGTCACAGGTGGCACCACACTTTCCACACCTTTTTTTTTTTTTGTTTAGTTGCTCTTTCCATTCCTTTTGTTTTCTGGCTTTACCTGCTGAATCTGAATCTGTCCTCGTCATCCTCGGCAAACCAGGACAAATTAATGCTCATTCACTTCTGGATTAGCGCTGAATATTATCTAAAAATACAGCCGGTGCAGACTTTCACCCATCCAGTCTGTGTAGCCGCAAGGAAGAGTTTCTAAATAAAGCGATGGGGAAATATTTTAAAGGTATTTGTGATAGATTTCACAGAAGGAAAGCATCTGTCCTTGTTTGGAAGTGATAGCAGGGAAACGTTGTGCTTGTTGAGCAGAATATTTTTAAGTACATAAAATCAGCCTGCGATTTATTTCCACCGGAGCCGGTCTGCGCTGCACATTTGCACAGCGGCGCTGACTAAAGTATTGGCTACAGCTTTGTCAGGATTTTGTTCATGCTCGCAAATGCAGATTCGACTGTCTCTGCCAAAATATGTGAGATCTGCGCACAAGTGGTAAGTCTGCTTGTAAAGTAAATTGCTAATGGATTCCTCCCACATTGACATGAAATATAGGATGAATTGCCATGATACACTATAATTGAACATCATATCCATATTCCAAAGAGTGCGATTTCCTTGCAGTGTTCAATTATAAATAGTCCTTAGAGTCGAGCGTGCAGTGGCAACCCACGACGCGGGCTGCGTTCTGCATTCAGATCAAAGCGTTTAATTAAATCCAGTGCTTTGACAAGATGGCTTTAACCTCATACTCCGATTCTTTACGAGTCAGACAGGAAAGGAAACACTCAGAGAGATGTGATTATTGAGCGTTAATTCTCAGACTTATGAATGAACGTTAAACCAGTCGGGTACCTGTGGCTGCCATTCGAGTCAATGAAATATCTGTGGAAACGTGGCGGGGGATTAAATGGCCTAAGCTAACGTTATTCGCATGCCATATGAGCCACGTGTCATCAGGGGTCAAAGGTGACTAAGGGAACGTCTCCTTCTGAGAGTGAAGTATTGATCTTAACGTCTCTGCACGAGAAACGTTGACACCGTTATGAATTAAGCATGTTCACACGTAGCAGACGTCTTCCTGAAATCCTTCACTGATGTACCACAGGGATTCCAGGATTTAATGTCAGTCAAAAACATGACAATCTGTATCTTATAGGGTCATATTGTGTCATATTATATTAAAATGCATCTTAACGTATCACAACATATTGCAACGCCATACATCTTATTGTATTTTAACGTATCACTGTATTATATAGTATAGTAAAGTTCTCATATTGAATCATATTACTCTATATTGCGTCATATCACATTTTATTGTATTGCAAAATACTGTGTTGTATACATATAGAAAATATCACAAGATTATCATATCACATTGTATTGCAATATATTGTATCATATTGTAGCGACTCATACTGTATTTCAACATATATTATTATGTACTATATCATATTGCAACATACCATATTATATCGCAACATTACACAAGGTATTGTATCACATTGCATGTATCATATTGTACTGTATTATATCGTATCACAACATATCACATCGTATTATATTTTACCATATATCATTTTGCATTGTATTGTATCAGGACATAACACAAGCCATTGGATCACAATGTATTGTACTGTAATGTATTTCATCACTATTTGTTTTACACCATATCATAACATATCGCACTGCATCATGGTGTATTGCATTGTATCACAGCATATCATATTGCAATGCGTCACATCGTCTCACATGTTTTAATAATATACGATATGATATGATGCACTATTACAATGTATCACATTGTGTCACAACACATATTGCATCGCACTGTATCATATTGTAATTTATTGTACAGCAGTACACTGGATCATATTGCAACATATCATATATCATATTGTATCGCAATTTGTCATATAAAATAGGCCACTAGTAACATTGTTTAAAGTTTTTATTTTAACACAGTGGTTTTACAGTGACATCTACTTCAGGGCCTGTAAAATAATTTAATATAAATTAGAACATTTTAAAAAAAAAAGCAGGCGTATTATGTCTATTACCTGTACCCATGTGAACGTTGGACCAATAGACTCAGATTGACGTAATGAGCCACAACTGTATTTGTTATGAGTCACATCATCCGACTGTTGCTGCTGTTTCTTATCTTGGTTTATTGGACAGGTACATATTCTTAAAGTAATAGCCTTCATCACCGTGATGTGTCCTATAATCCTGTTATGATACCTCCTGTTCTGTTTTGTTCAGCGCTTTCTGCCAATGAAAAAAAGAGCAATAAGCCCATTATTTTAAAGTTGAAGCACTTACGGAAAGTTGGCTTCAGACTGTTAAATGTTTTATTAGGACTATGTCAGATCAATTATATGAAAAGGGTAAAGGCTGTCAGGTTGAGTCCAAATGCAACTGGAATGAAATGACTGTTTGAAAGTATTGTTAAAGTGGAAATGCATTTTCTTTTACTGCTGTGAAATATTTATCTTAAGTAATTAGGTTGAAAAGTTTAAGATGACAAATAAACCGTCGTTTCTGAACGTGTATTCTCTGAATCTTTATGGTTAGAAGAAAAATGTCCACGTTTAAATTTAAGTGTGACATTTACTTTGCTGTTTGCAAGTAAGTGATACTTTGACAAGTTAAATTAAAAGAAACATCTCATTTAAAAATCAAGCAAAAGTACAAACTGTTGAAGTGCGGCGATTTGAAATGACAAGGAGACCTACAATAGAAATCACAGTGAAAAAATAAAGTGAATAACACTGGAGGAGAACAGAGGAAGAACAAAAGCTTGAATGCTGTTCATTTTACCACCCTGGGGCTTCGGTTGAATATCCAGACCCTTCTCTTGTGCAGCGGCCCATGGGACTCATAATTAACCAGAGTGAACCCTCTTGGATTGAGCCTTTCCAACTCGACACACTGATTCCAAGAGCTTGACTGATGACTTTATTATTGACTCGGTCTATCCCGGTTCTCACACTCGTCTTTAATTGGAGGTTACTTATCCCCTCAGCTAACACCGTTCATGCTTTAAATGCAGAACTCCGCTCAATGTGCACTTGAGAAAAATCTATGTATATTAAAATAAAAAAAAAAAAAGGAAAAATGCATGACGAAAATTAAAATGTTTATAATTAGATATGTATTGTTTTTTTTTATAATTTTCCACTGACATGCATTTTTTAGGCACTTACAGGTATTCATATACACATTGTACATTCATTTGTTTTAACATGTGTGCTGTAGGCTCATTTTCTCAAATCTGTATCTCAAATAAATCCTTTTCTCAACATCAGTGGGCAGAAAGGTTAAAATAATGTAATAGAATATTAAAAAAAAAACAAAAAAAACCCAATAACACATCTGGAACATTAAACATTTGGGAGTGAACGCATAGCAATGAATGTTCATTTATATAAAATAAAATCAGGCCTCTGGATTACCATAAATTGAACCCATTTTTCATAATATGAAGCAAAAAAAGTTCTAGTCTGTGATGAACCAGTGCAAGTATTTTCTCTATTTTGTAAACGTCTGTTATGTCCATCCATACTGACAGAGAGCTTTTCTTGAGGTAACCATTTTCTAGTCACTATATCCCATCTTTACTGGTGATCACCAACACATTCATTAAATATGTGTCTTTTTATAAATGCATTGGAATTTCACGCATAATGTGCACTGTTCTGTGTGACAATAAAGTGGCTATTCTATTCTATTCTATTCTATTCTATTCTATTCTATTCTATTCTATCCTTTTTTATTCTAATCTATTCTATTTTATTCTGTTCTATTGTAAATGTTTTCTTTCATTGTTCTCACTGTCACTTGTTTTGATGTGTTGCTTTCTCTGCAGAGTCGCATCCGTCGAATGTGGAACGACACGGTCAGAAAACAGTCTGAGTCGTCTTTTATGACCGGCGACATCAACAGCTCTGCATCACTCAATCGAGGTACTTGTTCCCATAACAAATATTTCCTTGGTCGACTCCTCGGTACACTGGTCTTCTGGCTAATGCAACAGTTTTTTTTTTGTTATTTTTTTTAACAAAATCTTCACAAGTTTTCTTGAATTGCACTTATAATCATTCCCACACATTTGACACAAGCACTTCAGTATATCAAAAGCCCTTTTTGACAAAAGGAAAACTTTCAACCGCAAACCTTGACCCAGCATTTGAAGTCAGGACAAATCATGAATCATAAAAGCACTGCCTGCTTCAGAGGCCCCTGACTCTTAAAAATAAAAGAAACAAGTTATTTCCCGCTGTTAACATGACTAAATGTTGAAGTAAATTCTCATCTGTTGGATGTGAAATAGCATCAAATCACACATTAGTAGTCGTGCAGCCCTCAAACATTTTTGCCCGGGTAAAAGAGAGCATGATTGTGAATACGAGGCAGAGATTGAAAGGATAAAATCCCTTTGCTGCTCTGAAAAATTGTTTATCACCTGTTATTTTGAGCCACACTGAGATCAGTTTTGTCATTTGCAGGAGTATGCAATAAAATAGGACTTGAAACTTTCACTTGACAAAAAAAAAAAAATGGAAGCAAAGTGCATTTTATAAAACTGAATTTTACTGTTTTGGATTTGATAGGCATCCAAAAACGTCCCTCTTTTCTCCCCCTCTTTCAAACACAGCTGTAGCTTGGCATAGACTTGGGGAAAGTGCTGAATAACAATCTCAAATCAATTCAGCGGAGTTTCCTCTCAGAAACACATTAATAAAAAGTATTTTTGCTCTAATGTGTTTGACAGCACAGTGAATAGAGTTAACTTCAGTGCCACACAGGTTGTACACCAAATAGATACAAGACCTACGACTGACACCGAAGAGCTGAGCGTGTCCTGGCTGGCATCCCCGCCCGCTCTCCTCACACTCATCGCAGCTCGTGATGGAGGGTTCAAGTTCCACACTGCTCGCTCGCTAAATTCGCTCTGGGCGCCTGCTTGCGTAGACACTAATGCATAGTTACAATGATGGATTAATGTTCGACACAGAGAGGAAGTGTCGGGATCTCAATAATTAGGCTCTTAGCTTTACCACCATCAACAGACACAGCTTTTAGCCCTTCTGCAGAGGCTGTGACGGGCCGGGCGAAGCCAAAACCTCCACAGAAGAAACACCAGAGAAACAAACCTCAAACACCTGAATCTGATAAATATGGTCAGTACTGAATTATTAATAACATTCAGGGCAAGCTCGTGCTTTCAGTATTTATGTAACTCATTCTAACAGAGATGACACTTCCAAATTTCCACACTGAAAAACAGCTCGACTAGAATTCAGCCAAATTTTCTACCAAATTACCTTATTTCAAGCCAACAAACACTGCCAATAGGATAAACAAATGTTGCTTGAATTGGTAGATTTCTTAAAGCTACAAAAACTCTAGTTATAACAGACCAGAAAACTCTACAAAAGGCGAAAATTGTGCTTACATGTAAAGAAAAAAACAGTTTGACAAACATGTTATGCTTAAATTGAGAAGTTGTGCAGAAAATCTCACTCAAAATCAAACCAATCTTGTCCTTGTGCGGGGAGATTATGCAAACAATAGCTTGTTAAATCAAGCTCTGTGTCTTTTTAGTTATAGTTTCTTAAAATGAGATTACTTTTCTAAAAACAACATGATCCGCAAGATTATTCTCTTTTTTTAAGGTTTAAAGCCCAGTTCAGACTGAACCTTGCAGGTGAAGGTTTGCTGCGTGAACTGGATCGACTCGTCTTGTCTCAAACTGACTCATGGCGTCACCAGTGATTCAGCTTGTCAAACTGCCGGAGGCTGGTTCCAGAACATCACACTAAATTCTGTATATTTTTGTACGAATCTACAGGCGTTCGCTTTCCAGTTACCACAAAGCGCATCATCACTGTCAGCCGTTTCCCAAATAAATCATACCTCTCCTTATTAGACATGACTCCAACTCTGAGAATAGACAAAAATACAACAAATGTTGTTACTAAGTCACACCCACATTCATTTTTTAAGATGCTACGAAGAACATTCAGTAATAATAAACATGAAAAACAACACTTAGAAGGAAAGTACTGAGCATTGTTACTCTTGAATCAATGTGCAGTCTTGTGCTGTTGGGTTGGTCTGAACTGGCAGGTGTCAGATGTAACCGATATTTGGTCTGAACTGGGTTTGAGTTTCCACTAATACATCAGACAATCATATTTGACAGAGTTGCATTAGCATAGTGTAAATGACTCACTGCTAGTTCCTCATCCTGAGCCAACCTGACATCAGCTGTGGAGGAAACACTCATAATTTGTATAATTTGTAATTTAGTAAATCTAGCAGCACCACAGTGAGACCATAATAGTTTTACAAATAGAGGTGGATGTGAAACCCCATTTCAGCTGCAGCTCTGCTAAAGCAAAAGTCAAGGTCGTCACTACAACATGAGGTAAAATGTAAGAATATTTGACATTTTAAGCCTTTTAAAGTTAAATAATAGTTTATAGTTCTGCAACATTTTCCCCCAACTGTGTTAGCTAATGTTTTTTAGTTATATTAGTCCTTAGTTTTCTTATTTACTGTTTAAGTGTCAATATGCAAGACGTGTTCTGAAACATAAAGGTAGACAAGATCACCTAAATTTTTTTGAAAAACCAATACTTGATCTGTAATAAAAATGTTATAAGATATTTGATCAGGCACCTGTGTGAGTAGCACTTTAAGCTCAAATAATGTTAAAAAAGTACTATGTGTACATGTAGTAATAATTTAATTTATATTGCTGCATGGAAATCTTGAGTGTTTCAGTTTTTTGTTTTTTTTTGACATTGTGCTTAAAAAAAGAAAAGGCACAACACACGTATTGTAGCGTGTGCTGATGTCAGCATATCATTTGTCTCTATGTGCCATGTTTGAAGTAAATGGAAACAAAATTGATATTTTTATATACATTTGAAATTTAATCAATTATAAGGAAATGGGATAAAAAAATATATATATATATATTTTAAAAATTCATCACAAAAAAAACTTTGACCTTGGCCATAGAAAGAAACATTATTGGTCGACCTCTAATATTAAATATCTGTTGTATTGTGTGCTCTTGCTACTTTTAAGCTAACGTTAGCTAATGTAGCACACTACTGCTGTGAAGATGCAGTGCTGATAAGACGCAGTGAAGAACTTAAAAAAAACAACTAGATCCCTCCACATATACATCGCTGGGGAGGCAGTTAACATGGATGGAGGTAAATTATACTGTTGTTAGTTTTGTAATGTAGTTATCTAACATTACGCTCCCAGCACAAAGAAACTAAACAGTAAAAGGGAAAAAGCTACTAGCATCACTTCAACTGAGCGCAATCATTCTAATTATTAATGCTTTAAAGTGTTCATCTTTAATGCTGCAGCTGTTAATGGTGGGGTTTATTTTAATTACTCTCTGTCGTAAGAGTAGTCTAATCTACAATAATACATCATAATTAATTAGCTGATTTTCCATACAAATTATGAAGTATTGCAAGGATAAAGCAGTATCAGTATCAATAAAGTCTTGAGAATACCCGTGTGTATCTGATGGAGACAACATTGACAGGAGCCCAGCAGTGAGCTGGGAAGCGTGTTCCACCATCACAAGTATCATAAGGAACAGATGCAGATAGAATTGCACTTATCTGAGGCTGCTCCTATGGTGTTATTAAGAAATTATGTGCTGATTTTGTCCTTTTCATTCCCGGCGCCCGGCTTCTCCCCTGCCGCTCGGGGAGTTGTAGCATGCAGCTGACACTCTAGCTGCGCTCTTCTCGAGAGCAGAGTCATGCAATCATCTTGATAGCGTTGCATGTTCAATTTATCCCAGCATTCAAGATTTACTGCTACACAATCAGGGTGGCTTTTGGAAAATGGCCAATTTATCAAACGCAGACACAATAAGTGGAAGATCTGTCATTGGGAGAATTTAAAAGGAGGTTTGTGTTTATGGAATACACTGTAATCAACGCAAGCAGCACCAGCAAATTACTGTTTTTAAAAACAAGATTTTCGATTTCCAAGCAAAATTACAGTCAATACATGCCTAATTAATACTCAAATTGGCAAAAACAGTGTAACTCACAGTTATTTCTTATGCTTCATTAAGGAGACTCAACAATCTTGTCAGAAAAGTTTTGAGCAAAAAAAAAAAAAAAAAATTGGAAGAGTCAAAAGGTAATCTAAAAAATTCTCTTCACTAGTGTGACAGATTCAGAGCATTAGAAAAGAACAATACACTGCACCGGAGAAAGTAATTGCTGTACAAGTAGCTCAGATAAAAGATGTTTACCTGCTCTGGCACAGCGCTAGCAAATGCCTGTGTGGCCTTCATAAGAGTTGAATTTATTTAAAAATTAAAGCATCATATCATGTGGATGAGAGGGGGGAAGAAAACTTGTAAACAGGAAATAAATGCGAGCCACAAATATTCTCTGCATACTTGATGTCCCGGATAATGTATTCAAACACTTGAAAATAAATTATTTTTATCAGCAGCAAAGAAAAACAAACATCAGGGAATCTGCACCATCCGTGTTTAAGATTGCAGCCTTCAAATCTGCAGCTAATCACAGGGCTCGGGCTCTGAAGGTTGCTCCGATTTGGTACTATGCAGTTTGGAACCTGATGAGTCATCCGGGCAAGATTTTGGCAGTGAATGTCTGAGGACGAGCATCCCATAAATAGAAAATGAGCTTCTGTTGGGCGTCGTTGGAGTAGGGAGGCGGTACAGTGATGATTGTCTCCACTGAAGACAGGATGTGTTGTCATTCACAGGTTATTTCAGTGACACAGACACTCAGATAAATGTGAACTTTACTCTTTGGAGAAGACCCCGGAATAGCCCACTTCAGCTCATACACAACTGACAGCGATAGAGGCTGGAGTATTTTTACCCCTCGTCCTCTTTTATGACTCCAGCCTCAAAGAGCAAACAGTGTCCGGAGTGATTATTGTATTGTGTCCTGTCCTGCTTCTTGTAAATTTATGTCTGTTGACACGTGTACGCTGCCTGAATGTGGAGCACAGGAGGAGGAAAAATGGGCTCAACACTAATGGCCGGCATTAACAATACAATTAACGCACTTCCCATCGGTCCCATTAGCCATGTCAGTTCAGCTCTGCCACTTCCATGTAGCTAAACCCCTCACATTAATGATCATGTGATCATTTGAATGTTAATGGCTGTCATTGCTCAGCTGCATCTGCCCAACTGATATGTATGTTCTCTCTCTCTCTGTCTGTATCTCTATTTATCTGCCCACCTACCTTTTCTGTCTGTTTTTTTTTTCTGTCTCACTCTGTCTTTTTCTGGCTGCTCCAGGGGCTATGGCTAACCATCTTATACCTAATGCACTCCTACGTCCTCATGGCACTAACAATCCCTATAATACATTGCTTGGGGAATCGGCAGTCTATAACAACCCTCTGGGCATGTACAACACACAAGGTGTGCTAGCTTCTTTTCATTCTTTAACATTGTGGCTAGGGCAGTGTTTTTTCATGTCCGGTCCTGGATAAACCTCCACCATTGCGCATCTTTGTTCCTGCCCGGGAACAGAAAGCAACTTTAATGATTGGAGAGTTAAAATTAATGGACTCGCACTAAGCTGAAATGCCTCGCTTTAGCCTTGAGGGATTTTACAGGGCTTTAATTAAGAAACACTGCCCTAGTGTTGTGTGTTAGCATCAGAAAAAAAAACAAAAAACTGTAGCTCTATCACAAAAATCCTACAGGTTTGTGTTGCTGTGGGGTTTTTACTTGGAGGTGCATCTCGGCTCCCGTTGACGGCGTCCCATTGGGATCCGTGCTAAAGTCAGCTTTCGCTTACTGCTATTTGGCCGATATCAAGACTGTAGAGAAAAGAGCAAATCACATGTAAACAGTGAGCGCCCAAAGGGAGCCTGATGCATCCCCACTCATTTATTTTAAATGTGCTCTAATGTCAGTGGAGCTTGTGTGCCACGTCTTCTGTCTCTGCTTCCAGTTGTTCTTTCTTTTTAATGCTGCTGTTGGATTGTCAGTCTTAATTTTTGCGATACATGTCAAAAACTAATTGGGTTTAATCTGTCTAACATAGAAAGAGTTAATTCAAAGACATATGTAAATAGAAATAACACTTTCTTTAGTTGAAAAAATTAAATAGGTCATAATAGCTGCCACGCCAAAAAATTAATCGGTAACATATTATGACATGAAACATCTGTTATAACAAGATGTGAGGGTCTAAAAGCATCTACCGACATACGTAAACAGCAGGTACATTTAGGGGTTTGAGGGATAAATTATAGATAATATAGGTACCACAAGCAGAAATAAACTACAGTTGCAGAAAAAAAATAAATAAATATTAGACCACCCTGTTTTCTAACATTTCTTGTTCATTTTAATGTCTGGTACAACTGAACGTACATTTGTTTGAACAAATATAATGATAACAAAAATAGCTCATTAGAGTTAATTGGTTTTCTTGATAATAACCAAAATCACATAGCTTCTTGCATCAATATCTATGGCATTGCACCGACAACAACTGTGCTTTCATTCATTACATGTTTTATTTTCCGTCTGTTTTCGTCACATGATACACACAGGAGTTAGTACTTGATTGCATAACCATTGTTGTGGATGACTTTTGATGGTCTAATAATTTTCTCCGTGACTGTATAGTTCTTTGTGATAATTGCAGGATTTCTACAGGTTTCTACAAGTTAAATTTAAGATGTTTTAAAACTACTTAGAACAGAATTTAATGTCTATTTCACAGCCATACTGAAAAAAATTTGTGACTCCTGGAATTTAGAAAGATGTGTTAATGCCTTGATTCCCATAGTTCCAAATCATTTTTCACTGGGGGGGGGGTGCTTCAAAGTTAGCGACAATTGGTTTCTAATTTCAATAGAAATTGTCAGGTTGGAACAGGTGGAACTGAGTCAACTAACGTCACTTTCTTTGCAGCTTGGCCATTAAGCAGATACATTTAAACCCAGTACAACCAAAATAGTTTTTCATAGATAATTTCATGTATGGAAATTTGTAAATTCAGGGAGACTTTTTAAGATCCTGCGTTTGTGGAAAAATAGCTAAAGTTATACATTGACATACAGTCACGGCAAAAATGATTAGACCACCCTAAGTTTTCTTCAATTTCTTGTTCATTTTAATGCCTGGTACAGCTAAAGATACATTTGTTTGGACAAATATAATAATAGTTTAATTTCAGAGCTGATATCTATCCATTTTCCATGGTTTTCTTGATAATAACCAATATTACATGTTTTTACATTAATGTCTGTGACATTATACTGACAAAAACAGTGCTTTTGGGCATTTTATGTTTTTTTTTCTGTCTGTTTTAGTCACATGATACACACAGGAGTTAGTACTTGATTACATAACTTGTTTTTGATGACTTTTAGTGGTCTAATATTTTTTTCTGCAATTGTAGCTAATCTAAAATGCATTGCAGACTGTGACACTGGCAAAGCGACACAAAATCCTTGACCTCCATATATTTCCAACAGTATGAACTGTAACAGTTTTTTTTTTTCCTTTTCAATTGGCTTAAGGTGAGTTTTCAGCAATAATTTAAAAGAGTTTTAGTCAAATAAATGCAGTTTTTAATGGCTGGTACATTGCGACTTAAAACATATCATCTTATAATGTGACAGTGTGATATGAAAATCTTTCTTTTTATGCAAAAGTTTTTTTTCCTCCCATGTCATAAAGTGATACTGTTCTGGGTTTTTTTGTTTTTCTGGCCTGGCAGCAAATCACATCCAATGTTTATCTGCAGTTAATTTCTTTTCTGTATGTATTAGTCTTCAGACTTCATAAAGGACGATCCATCCGTGCAAACGTTCCTTTACACTTTGTTCTCTGATCAATCTGTCAGGATGCTATTTTCTTGTACGCTTTCATTCCGACTGCAGTCGGTGTGCGATGGCTGTAACTTTGTGAGTCTGTAAAACTGAGAAACCCACATAAAACTGAGATAAAAACTCACATAAGAGCTTTGATCAGCTGATAATTTATGTATGCAATACAAGTGCTGCATTCGAGCCCCTGACAGAGGGCCGTAATTCACTTACATTGCCGTAGATGTAAAAGAAATATCTGGGAGGATGAAAATGCAAATCCGTGGCTAGATTTAGTGGCGCATGTTAGACTCAAGGACCTTTGCCACGGTGCAGGAATTTATAGCAAAACATCTCTTTTTGGTTCTATATTCGTAACAGGTATGTTGTGGTTCTTCTGTGGGTGCATGGTGACAAAAAGCAGTTGCATTACAAAACATTTTCATACTGTATGTGCACATTTCTCTTCGACCTGTCACTGTTATGCTTATTGTGTTCTCTTCTTTCCTTTCCCTCATGCTGTCCCTAAAAGAGCCCTACAGAGAGACAAGTATGGGAGTCAAACTAAACATTGCTTATCAAATGTAATTGACTTTGGCTTTACTTTTTTTTCACTCTATGCTGACGAAGGGGTAATGAAAAAGTCATTCCCTTTGGAAGCAATCGCATTCTTTTCTAACGAAGGCCCTCGCCGCGTCAAATAAACCCGTAAAAATCAGCTTAAATCACCACCTGAAGACCACCGCTCACTGTACCAGATGTAAAAAGAAACACTTGTGGGCTAATTCAATTACAGCCGGTGTTCAGACTCACCTTAACATTTATAAGGCGCATCGATATAAATTGATTCGTATACCTTTCAGTAAATATTGAAGGGCCGCGCCTTTGTTCCCGCGCATTTATTTATTTCTTTATTTTACGATTCACTTTGATCAAGCCCGCGCACTCGGCGAAGGACTCAGAATTGTGTCTTGTCAAATCTGAGGAGGTCAGTTGGTGGACTTGACACTTTTAACAAGCTGGATGGCCTTGTTTGAGGTACTTTAAATTATCGTCAAAAAAAAAAAAAAATCCACTTTGATGTCGGTGCCGCGGCCTGGTTTGAGCTGATAAAATATGAATCTGCACGTTCACGCAACAGAGAGAACACAAACTCTCCTTCCTTTTAGAACAGCGCCGTCAATTACGCGTGGAGACGTGGTCGGATGGTTCTCTCACACAAATAGAGCAGACGTTAATATTTTTTTTTTTCCTTGCCAGTATTTTACTGTTGTTCTCATATGCTCGTACGGGACAATATGGTTGGGGTCCGAATCGACAGCTAGAGCTCTGGTTTGTGTAGATCTGTGAAGTATGACTAATGCATGGCTGTTTCTGTCCTTGTGTGTTCGTCTTCCTTTTGCTTAAATCTCCTGCACCAGCGCTGTGTGTGGTTTTTTTTTTGTGCTGTGATTGTGTTGTTCATGTGTGGTGTATGTGTCGATGTTTTTGTCATTACAGCTAAAGTTAAAGAATCAAATGTATTCAGGTTAAGACTTCATATTGAGGTACACGTGTTAATCATTCATCAACTGCTTTGCTTATGGGCACTTATTAATGTCTTATTCTGCAGCTTCACATAAATGACCTTCTAAATACTGCTTATTGAGACACAGTATCGAAGATGTAACACATGTATTATGAGTTTTGTTCACTATGGGCCTTATAAAAAGTGGCAGAAATTCACTGATAGTTTACATTATAGCTCTGTTAGCTCTGTTTTAACCACAGTAGAAACACAAATCACTGCTTGTTTTGTAAGTTTTTTTCTTGTTAGTATCTGAACTAAAGATCTCTGTGGAATCGAATAAACAAGGTCACACTTTACTCTGAATGGTAGATCAACAAACGACAACTTAGCAAGGATAATAACATCACAAGCTAACATACCTGCATAAACCTCGTAATGCCATGTAGAAAAAAATTCTGCCATTTCAGCACCAAATTCCATTCTTTTCGTTTACAGCTGTATCTCATGGAGGAAACAACAACAGGGTGTTTAGATTTTAGTGATTTTTTTGACATAAAAAGTTGTTTCTTAATGGTTCTCATCCCATCAGGTCACTTTCTGATGCTTTTGGTCATGGTGTCAGACTTCCTTCACCATGGGAAACAGGAAGAGTGACTCATTACTCCCTCTAGTGGTCACAAATCTTCCAGCCAATCAGTGTTATTTTTAGTTCTTATGTCTACAATCCAATACATTGGCAGAACTCCAGAGCTGTATACTATAAACACTGTAATGCTAATGTAGTCATTTTGAATATGTGAAAGTACAAATACTACATATAGTGCCTTTAATAATATCTACTGAATGTGGTTATGGTAACAATTAAGTCTAACTCCGATTATAATCTCCATCAAAAAGTGAGGCACATCCAGGCTAATGTTTTTGACTAAAATACATGACTTGCAGTGTTTACAACTTGGCATCCACTTCACACCAGCACTAAGCATTCCTAAACCATGACTACCCTGTGAATTCGGCTTAGATGTCACTAAAAATCTCTCTACTTGTAAAATTGTGTGGTTGAATTGTGTGTTTTGTCGTACCAGTCCTGACTACATTCACAGGAGGTGAGATGCAACATCTCCTGTGTCCTGTTGTGTTATTTCCAGTTCATTTGTAAACAGATAAAATATATAATCAGTGATAAACTAGAAAGATAAAATTTGTAACGCATTAATTAATTTTCACTTTTTAAGAAACAAGGTAAAAATTGATACATGATCAAATGTTGAATAACATGCAAAAGGTTGAAAATGTGTACATATAGCATACCACATGCGTAACATAGCGTAACACGCAACACATGAAAGCAGTCTCAGAGATGTCAATATGTATTTGAGAAATAGTTGAATTTTTAATCCACAAGACAACTAAAAGCAAAAAACTCACCGGATTAAATGGTTACATTCATTTCTAGCATCTTTTCTGCACGTTATGACGGATGGAGATTATTTCAAAAACTTTGTGACAACATTCCTCTTTTTTAAACATTAAAACAGATTGTGGATGTAATCTTAATGCTGTTTTCAGACGTAACAACTTTTGTGTTTTGCTACATAGGATTATAACATTAAGTGTTAGCAAACAACATTGATTTGTCTTGTACAACCACCTTGAAAAGGCCCATAGAGAACAAAACATTAAAACTGTAACTGATACAAAACAACGCGTTTCCCTAATAATCGGGAGGTTATTGAGGGGAAACTGTCCTCTCTAGTCACGCATAATAATCCATTAATTATCAAATAATTGGAGACAATATGTTAGCAAAATCTAAGCTAATAATGAACTAGCTAATGTTGAACGTGTGTATCTGGATATGAAGTGTTGCCTGAAGGAACAGTGGGTCTAAAAACTGAAATAGTGTTTTTGCACCAAGGTAAGTGTATGATGTTTATACTGACCGTATATAGGCTCTTAATATAAATACTGTAATGTGGTATGACTTATTTTCCACAAAGTGCACTTAGGAGAATCGTAGCCGACACCATGTTCTTGGAGTGCTTAGAGGGTTAGGGCATATTTAAAATAGAGAGGCCTCCACGTATCTGACGGGTGTAGTTTGTGTTTGTAAAAACGTCTGACTTTTAGCCGCGGTACTTCCATCACATGTCACCGTCCTCACTCTGCCTCCTTAACCCGACCCGCGTGTGTCTTTACAGAGGGAATCCTGAACAATGCCCGGGATACAAGTGTCATGGATACTCTACCACTGAATGGTAACCATGGCAACAGCTACAGCATCGCCAGCGCTGACTACATGAGTGACTGCGTCCAGATCATTGACCGGGGCTACAACCACAAGGAGACCACCCTGGAGAAGAAGATCCTGAAAGAGCTCACCTCCAACTACATCCCCTCCTACCTCAACAACTCCCACGAGCGCTCCACCGAGCAGAACCGGAACCTCATGAACAAGCTGGTGAACAACGTCAGCAACGGCGGCAAGGACAGCGGCTACGGGATGGGCCTGGGAGTCGGGATGGGCATGAACGTGGCTCTGGGCCTGGACGATCACTCCACCTTCGGTCCACACCACGACGAAGGCCTGGGCCTGGAGCTGATCCGCGAGGAGTCCAACGCCCCGCTGCTGCCTCAGAGGCCGCCGCCGGCCCTGCAGGCGGTGGACAACCTTCACAACCACCTCCACCAGCCGGTGCCGCCGCCCCTCCCGCTGCCCCACCACCCATTTTCCTCTGCCACCGCGTCCTCGTCGTCTCGGAGGCGGATCCCCCAGGAGAACAGCGAGAGTTTCTTCCCGTTACTTACCAACGAGCACACCGAGGACGAGAGCTCGTCGCCCGGCCACAACCACCAGAGAGACTCCCTGTACACCAGCATGCCCATGCTGCCCGGCCTGCCCGACGTGTCCACCGAATCTGCCGACGGCTCCAAAGACGGCGGCGACGCCAAGAGCCCCGAGGCCAGTTCGGATGACGTTTACTACAAGAGCATGCCCAACCTGGGCTCTCGGAACCACCTCCACCAGCTGCACTCCTACTACCAGTTGGGGCGGGGCAGCAGCGACGGCTTCATCGTGCCCCCCAACAAAGAGGATCTAACCCCCGAAGAGGTGCATCAAGAGGCCTCGCACCTGGTCACCAGCCTATAGGCCCCTCCCACCACCACACCCCCCAACAGCAGCAGCAGCAGCGTCCCCCTGTCACCGTCGTCCTCTCCTTCTCTTCCCGTGTCCTCTTGTTCTATCAGTCGTTGGCAGTGGTAGCCTTTGTTTTTAATCTGTGTCCCCAAGACTGAGGCGGAGCTGAAAAACTGACCCCTCCCCCGCCACAAACCGGATAGTAGTCGCTATGTACGGAGTTTGTACTTTACGTCTGCTTCGACGCGTGGGAATCTCGTGCTCAGACTGTGTGTTGCTTTCAGCGCGTGGAGACGGACTCACATGGGAGTTTTGTTTTTCAGTCACGAGGAGGAACTGTACGGGCCCGTTGTAAACCACAGACTCCAACCAGAATAAATGGGAAGTTTAAAAAAAAAAAAAAAGGACTATTTTATTACACTTCTGTATCGATATTGACTTTTTCAAAGATTTTCTTCCTCTTTGGTGAGTTGCAGCACATTTTTTTTGCTGAAGTGTCCCTTCAATGAAAAAAAAAAGACAAAAAAAATTAAATAAAAACACACATACACACTTTGAACAATTACCATGAAGGAATTACTGATTGTATGCTTTCAAGCATAGCCGTTCATTTTTTTCCTTTCATTTTACCGTAACTACAGTTGTTAAAAGAGGGAGAGAAAAAAACTAATAAGAGAATTATGAGATATTTCTATGTAATTGTACAGATAACTAGCATTGCACATAATAGTATGCTTTTTTTGTTCTGAGCGAACCCTTTTGTCTTTGTAAATGTAGTGGTTAGGAGCTATTTTGTTCTGTTGTGCTGGCCTCTCTGGGTTCCTGGTACCAGTCTTGTTTTTGTTTCCTCTTTTATCACTTTTTAAGAAACGACCATCTGAATAGAAACAAAATAACACAAAAAATATCACAGCAAAACACTTACCGTGCAGGCATTTTTGTGCTTTTGTTTCAGGTCTGTTTTTTTGTTCTGGTTTGATTTTCTTTTGTTATTCTTCAGCTTTGTTTCTTATCTTTCTTTTCTTTTTGTTTTTTTTTTACTGTGTAGATAGCAGAGCTCAGATCCAGTGATGGTTAAGGAGACTAAACCCGGTCGGAGTTAATCTGCATGTCTACTGGCATTCAGAAAACGCTTGTGCTTCTCAGAAAGAGAACAAACCGAACATTGATGAGCACTAGGCACTTGTACAAAACAAAACAAAACAAAAAAAAAGCTGTTTTACTTATTAAAGAAAGAGATTTTGGAGTGAGAAAAACTGGAAGTGTTTTTTCTTTTTTCTTCCTTGCGGAGAAAATCTATTTATTTATTTGTCAAAATAAGCGACGGTGAAATGGACGATGGAGGAAGGTTAGCCACACAGATTTGACGTTTTATTCCAATGATTCTGGCTTCTTATTTATTCCTTTTTGTATCGGTTTTCCACGTTGAATGACCTCATAACTAATATTTGTTGTAACAGTGAGAACTTGTTTGCCAACAAATAAATTACTGATTAAGATTTATCACATAGCTGTGAAGAAAAAAAAAAAAAAAGGTTCTGGTGTTTTGTCTGGGTTTTGGAACAGTCTGGAAAACGGCGACGGACATGAAACGACAGAACCATTAATTTTCCTGTTTTTTTTTTTTTTTAATTCTCAGTTAATATCCCTCATTAGCCCTCTGTCCATTCAGTGCCAAATACATTTTGGCCCAGAAGCAGTGGATGTGCTGTGTATACTCTGGTCTGCTTTACAATAGACGCCGTGATTTCAGAAGCTGTAATAAATATTTCAATATCAGAGCTGGTGTAACCACTGGATTACTTACAGACACTGTTGTTGACTAAGGGTTGATGTGGCGACGTGGACGTCAGCGGGGTCAGCGTGGAAGGAGACACGACGCCGGGTAAGTATGTTTATAGTTATGTAACCGAGATATGAGGACGCAGACGGAATGAACAACTTCAATCACTGACATTTAACCCATGAGGACCCAGTGGGACATTTGTGGCACTTCCCAAATATTTTTTTTTTCCTCAAAATTATTATTAATTATAAATATTAATTAATTATTATAATTATTATTTATCAGCATAGCATCTTCTGTTTTATGTTTTTACAGTGAAAATCAGGTATTTTCCAACATTTAATTTACTAATCATGTACATGTTCATCAGAGTTTAAAGTTTATTTCATTTAATTTCGAGCTCATGCACTCCATGTACAATCAATACTGTTGAATGTCAAACTATACATATTGAATTATACAGGAAGATTGTTCATGTAGAAAATACAAGTGTACATAGATGTGGCAATTATATTGACTGTCATCGTGTGTGCACAGTATGTATAGAGTAAGGTTGAGGATTATTTTATCAAAAACGGAGAAAAATGAAGGAAAAAAAAGTGGCTTTTTTCAGCAAAATCTGTCTTTAACTGAACATAAACACAGTGTGTCCATCCACGGCCATTGATCCAACTCCATGGGTTTTACTGGTGAATCCAATGTTGTAGAAGATGAGTGTTTCCATGGTTACCGCAGAGCCTTGGAACATCCAAATGGGTCATATCTGATGACCATGAAAAGATAAATAACTGAAATTTACACCAATTATTTACATGGATTAGTGGATCAACGGGGGTCAAACAGTTTATATCACTAGATGGTTTTGTTAGAGGGCGGATTTTTGGGTCTTTATGGGTTTAAAAAAAAAAAAAAAAAGTTAAATATACAGAAAATTATTTTGGGAAGTGACACAAAAGTAGTGCTGGTCTTTATGGGTTAAAGTGAAATGTACAATGAATATATACACAGAAAACACGAAGTGAAAGAGTGGATATAGTTTTATTCAGTTTGTGTGGTTTTTGACTTTAATGTAGTTTTATTTAGTTTGACAAGTAGTTTTATTTAGATTCATTCAGTTTAAATGTTATTTTTTCATATGTTATAAGAAAAGTGTTTATTTATAAAAATGTGGATAATTTATAAAACAGTTTATTAAAGGTTGCACATTATATAAAGGGTATTTATATCATTAACATTTGGGGAAAAACTCCAGCAGAAGTAATGTTAACTAATTTTCATTTTATTTTAGATTGTACATTACATTGTTCAATGACATTGTAAACAATAAACTATTAATAGTTGATGAAAATTATCCTGAGTTTATTTTCGGTTCCTTTACATTTGTCAGTTTTTGAGCATATTTGTTCAACTACTTGTTTTTAGTCTTGGTTTTCATTCAAGGTAACCCTGCCAACCGACATTAAAAATGAATGAATGGTTTATTAAAGACTGATGAGAGAAAGGTTATCGTTTTGTTTCTCAGTCTTTTACAAGGTTCTGATTAGGTTTTTTTCTTTTCTCTACATTTTATTCACTTTCAGAGTTATTTTTTCAAGCATTACATTTAAAGTGTTGATTAAAATCAGCTGAAAATGGTTTCTGTTCAATAAACGTATTTCGTAAAAAAAATCCAAAATGATGGAAAACATCACAAACATTTGGGGGAAAACAAATGCAAACGTGATTTACCAGTGAATTTATGTCATTTTTATGGTGCTTTCATTGTCCAAAGCCATTCTAAACTATTTCCTTTACTTCTATCTCACATTTTTTATTTTTATTTATTTTAATTTTTTTTTACACTTTCACACATTTCTCCACTGCTTGTTTTAATTCCATTAACTGTAATTTGAGTAACCTTTAAGTAAATTAGAAGTGAAACAAAGTTTTATAAAAAATATAAACATGTACAGTAATGGTTAGTGAGATGGTGCTAATTTTATTTAGACTACTTTTTTTGTTGTTAAGATATGCACAAAGTCTTGGTTTACAGAAGCTGACAAAGTTGTGCGATTAATAAAACATTTTCTAATTAAACTTACTCAAATGAACCACTAAACCGTGATTTTAACAACAAATTTGTGCAAAGCCAGCTTATTCTTATAAACCATAAACGTTTAGAGAATCCAGCTTTTATTTTACCTCCAGTTTCTTTGTCTAGTGCCGAGTATTGTCTTGTTTTTTTATTCCACTTAGTTTCAGCCTCAGTTTTCATCGAGTCTCATGACATTTATTTATATAAGATAAATTAAAAACTAAATCACATTCATCGCAACACAGGAATTCAGAAGCGCAGTTTGTAATGACGACATTTACACATAAAAAAAAAACAAAAAACCTTTTACTCATCGCTGTAGAGCCTTAAATCACACAAATGCTCTTATTTCTTTTTAGAATCTCGCTGATAAATAAGAGAAGGACTCCAAAAACCACTCCACAGCAGCGAGCGCACCATCCATTTTTTATACTACGGTTGTGTATATCAGCATCTTGTTCCTCCAGCTGAGAAACATCGCATTAAAGTTTGGAGAAATGCATGAATTCATCGGCCGGTCAGTGAACCAAGACAACAGAGTGTTCCTGTTCACTTAGCGGGAGTCGCAGAGGTCGGTTTGATTCAGTTAAATATCAGCGGATAAGAACAGGTTTTTAATGTTGCATGGATGGGAGGAAAAAAAAACGAAACAAAAAAAAAAAAAAACACTGGATTTATATTAAGACTTTGCAAATCCAACTATCTGCATAAATTTAATTACTGAATTACCCCAAACATTGAATCTAGCTTTATTTATTCACCCTGACTTTTATTTATTTTTTTTTTAATTTATGTGACTTATCTATTTAACCGTATAAAACCATTTGTATCATATATGCTACGCCAGGTTCTGAGACCTTTATCTTATCAACGATCAATACTTTCCTTAAAAACCTGTTATATGTGACGCCATACATGTTTTCTGCCCCCGGTGGATTAATGGAAAGTTTTTTTTTTTTTGCCTTTTTTAGTATGGCTGCTATTGTTCACTTTTCAAAAGAAAAGTCAAGAACATTTATATAGTTATTCAATTCTTTAAATCAATACTTCATTCACTGAAACGATGCATAATTACTTGATAATTGATTTGTTATTGTACAGTTAGATTGTGTTAAAGGTATCTGCATTGATACTGCAGGTACAGTATATAAAAGGTGCTTTATAAAAATGCCCAATGTATCATTAACAAAAATCAGGAGGCCTTGGTTCGATTCCTGGCCGGTCCCAAGCCTGGTTGTCTGGTTGATGTAAAAACATGTGCCAAATCATCATGTAAATTGATTCACTGTGGCGACCTCGAAAGGGAGCAGCCGAAACGGAAAACAGCAACAAAATATCAAACAAAAATGATATTTCAAAAAGTTTTGTTTGGATTTTGTTATAAAGGTCTAATAAACATCTCAATTCCAAAAGAAAAGTGAATGTTGAGGCTAGTTTTTGGTGAGTCAGGTTTTACAGGGTTAAGTGTCAAATATGTGTCGATATAAAACTGGCCTCTGCATCAGTAGGAAGAAGATCATTTGTTTGGAAACCAGACTACGGCTATGTTCAGACTGTAGGCTAATGTGGCCCAAATCGGATTTCTTTGCCCACATGTGACCTGTATCCGATCTCTTAACCCTGTAAAGTCTGAACCATTAAATAATTGACAGTAAATTCTAATTCTTTGAAACTGGAACCCTTATTGGTCCTTGTGAACAACCCCCCCCAAAATATCAATTTCCATGTATGGGTTGGAACGAGGGGCGACAGGGTGGTGCAGTGGTTTGCATTTGTGCCTCAAGCAAGAAGGTCCTGGGTTCGATTCCAACACCAGTCGATGCATGTTCTCCCCGTGTCTGCGTGGGTTTTCTCCGGGTACTCCGGTTTCCTCCCACCATCCAAACACATGCACTGA
>JAPTGZ010000011.1:18239085-18253858 GCA_029814645.1 Fowleria isostigma
TCAGAAGTAGATGCGGTTGCCCGATCGGTAGTTTTACTTGCCCGGGGCAATCGGGCATTGGGACTTGTCGAACCCTGACATTAGGTTGTATTATTAAAACTAAACTGTCAAGCATTTTTTTTTTTTTTTTTTAAACATGCATAGCATATAAACCTATTTGTATAAAATATAGCAAGAAAAAAATATACAATTACTTAAAGTACAGGCTAAAAATCTGTGTCCCTTTCCGTCGTGTTATACTGTTTTCTTGGAGAAAACCCTGAAAATGTAAAGCCAATAATAGGTTGTGGGTTCCACACCTGCCAAGATAATAAAAATCTGTTCCTTTGGATTCTCTGTGGGTTCTGTTGATTGGACACTGCTGCGATCCAGCAATTTAATGAGATCTCCTAAAGAGATGCACTCACTAATGTGTACACATCTGCTTTCATCACAGGGGCTGGATATGGCTGGATGCTAATACCAACACTGGGTTATATCATGGAGGCTAGCATGAAGCATCACGCAGTTAGACATAAATGATGAAGTTGTAAAATGCTATGTTTTTTAATTGGGTCGCTGAGCAGATTGGATTTTTTTTGGAGAAGCACAAATGCCCTCTGGAAATTAGACACTCCAGTTACCTCCCGAAACGGAAACCTTAGATTCCCTACAGTCAGATGAGTCAACATTTGATTCTATGAGGACGATTTGATAGGACGAGAAAATAATTGCTTAAACTTAAATGCATTTCATTAAGTTTACACAGTGCGAGGAACTCAATTTCCACACTGCCATTACAGGAATAGACATTTCAGTTTGCAGTTTTGTGTGTGTGTGCCACACGAGAAGCTGGTGTGTGTAAGCGTGAGGATTTGGGAATGATTAAGTGGTTTGATTTCAGGCTTTAAACAAAGCATTCACATCACTAATTACCTGACTTTCCTTGTACATTCTTAAGTGCCTTAATTTTAATCAATAGCTCTTTGAAACAAGATGTTGAGTCAAATGTTGCAAACTTTAAAATTACCTTTTGTATAAATAAATGTCAAATTTCATTATGCTATTGTCCACCTAATTCACACTAGTCATTCAGTAAAATATTAGTATTCAACACATATCAGATAATTTTTAAAAGTTTTTAACAGATGAACTCTTTAGTCACTATTTTATTTGTCAAAATGTGCTACGTTTAGAAAATAACCCATAGTCATAGTTTAACCTGGGGTTTTGGGACTGTTCAACACTGTTATCTGAAAACCGCACGTCTCCCTAAGGGCAGGGGGAACATTTCAGGTGGATCTACTGAAAATTCAGATGTTACTTCATCAGTAAATTTTGTCATTTCAACACACTAGTCACTTGGAAGAATCCAAGTGTAGAATAGAGTGTCTTCTGAAAGAGGCAGTGAGGATACTGGAACATCTTCTGTCTGTGTTTTGCTTTAGGACATTGAAATAGAAGAGGAACAATAGAAAATATTAACAATGGCTATTTTCTCTAAGTATTACTATTTTGCTGTTGGAAGCAATTTGGTTTGAGGGGGCCCATTTGTGTTCAATGACATAGACAACAACATATAATATATTTCAGTCGTTTTACATGACTTGGACCATTTAATTATTATTATTATTATTATTATTATTATTATTATTATTATTATCATCAGTAGTAGTAGTAGTATTTTGCCATAACTCTGCTGTAGAAAAAGTAGAACAGATAATAGATTATAAAATATGATATTATTGATCATATTTTTAGAGCTTAAAATTTTAGAGCTAGTATTACAACTGCTAGAAGGGTGAAATATAAGCAAACATGACTTAGTAAATAATCCTGCACCTCCCCAATAATGAAACGAAGGGGGAAAAAAATGACTAAGGTCTCCTAAGGAGGAAAGATACATTTTGATTTAGGTGTTGGACCTTTTCAAGTGGTCCTAGTATGATTATTTGATATTTCTGATGTCAAAGGCATTTTCACCACTTATAGATAACTATATAGAGATATACAAATGTTTGTTACTGTAGCTGTCATTCATCTCATCATCCTTTGAAGCTTTTCTGAGGGATTTGTTTACTCTGTGATTGACTATCTATGTTACAGAGTAAGATAAGCCTCCTCAATGTACAACCAAAATGTTTTAAAACTTTCATTTATCATCACCAGTCAATGTGAATACTTCTTGAGGAATAAATACAGTGAGGAAACAAAATAGATTCCACTAAATCACCCAGATGTCCATTTGCATAGGGCTAATAATACCGAATGGATGGATGGCAGATGGATGATGGATGGATAAATGATAAATGGATGGGTGGGTGGATGGATGGATGGATGGATGGATGGATGGATGGATGGATGGATTGTTGATGATAAATAGATGGATGGTGGATGGATGGATGGATGGATGGATGGATGGATGGATGGATGGATGGATGGATGGATGGATGATAAATGGATGGATTTGTAGATGGTGGATAGATAGATGGTAGATGATGGATGGGTGGATGGATGGATGATGGATGGATGGATGGATGGAATCAACTGAACTCAAACTAAGAAACTGTAGAAAAAATTTAGAGTGCAATTGTTACTTTTCAAATAATAGACATGGTAGATTCACTCAGGATTACAATCACAAAAGCTCTGCAAGTATTTAATCAAATTTACACAAATTTCATAAGGTGAAGAGGTAAAACTAGTCATATGTGAGTAGAGCTTATCCCTGTAAGAGAAGGGAATTGTTTGTATTGAGTCTATATCCTCCTGAGATCCAAGAAAGTAAAAGTTTTGGCTTTTTAAAATTAGATAATTAAATATATTCATCTGTGACACTCTGGTCCACTTACAGATGACTAAAATGCATTACTGCATCTCATGAACTCATCTCTGTCTGATTTAAGTGTACAGTATTTCAATGAAGATTGATGATAATGTGTTTTTACTTCCAATGCTGACACAGACTTTCAAAGAACTGGACTGCAGTTAACCCATAAAGGCCCAGTGCTACTTTTGTGGTGTTTTGTGGTTTGCTTGTTTTTTCTCTATTTCTAACCTTTCTTAAGTCATTTATCACCATTAATTCTAATATTATCCTTTGTATTTTTTTTAATTTGGTGAAAATCAGGTATTTTCTTCTACTTGCCTAATGTACTGATTATGCATATGTTCATAAGAGCTTACATTAAAGTTGAGGGTTATTTTATCCAAAACAGAGAAAACCAAAGAAAAATATCCATTTTGCTGCAAAATATATCATTAACTGAACATAAATTAAGCATCTCCAACCACTGTCATTTATTAAATTCTATAGGTTTTACTAGTGAATCAATGTTTCAGAAGATAATGGTGTTTCCACATTCATTATGGAGCCTCTGAATGTACAATACATATCTGATGATGATAAAAAGACAACAAACTGCATTTTACACCAACTATTTAGATGTACTGATAGGATTAATGAATCGGCAGATATTAAGCATTTATTTTGGTGAATGAATTTGATTGCCAGTGAGTGTTTGGGTCTTTATGGGTTAAACCGATGACCTTTACTGTTGTTTTTCCAGGGTTGAAATAAACATATTTATTTCTCATTCTCTTTTTTTCCAGATACAACAGTGAAATACAAGACATATGTGCACCACCTTAAAACACACCAACTAATTGGGTTGGAAAGGTAAAAGTCACTATTTATTGTGACCCCAGGACCCCATGAAAAGGAGCAACACAATTACTAACATCTGACATGTGTTGATTGAAACCTGGTATAAAACATCAGAAAATGAATATAATAAATCTCTTTTTGTCTGAACAAAAGGGTTAAAGACATGTTTAGTGCAAAAGGAGGTCACAGTAAATACGACAAATTTGATTTATTGGGGCTGTTTTTTTCCTGAAACCTTTGTTTTTACTGCTGTACATAAATTTTTGACAATGAAAAGAGATTTCCGTGCAGAAATTTATAGTTGTTTTTAGTGTGAATGTGCGTGTGATATCCCATATGGTGATTATAACTGTTACAGACTTCAAACACCTGCAGTTAAACGTACAGTAACGGAAAAAATTATTAGACCACCCTATGTTTTCTTCAATTTTCTGTTCATGTTAATGCCTGGTACAACTAAAGCTGCATTTGTAAAAATCACATAAGTTCTTACATCATTATGTCATTGTACTGACAAGAACAGTGCTTTTAGGACTTCCTTGTTTTCTTTTCTGTCTGTTTCAGTCACATGATGCACACAGGAGTTAGTACTTGATTACATAACTATTGTTTTTGAGGACTTTTGATGGTTTAATAATTTTTTACATGACTGTATGATGAACATGGATAAAAGAACAATGTGGGGTAAAGGAAATCTCAGTGTATCATAATGATAGATTGGCTTCTGAAGTTCACTTTAATTACATAACCTTATATTGCATAAATATACATGAAATACCTAAGGTTTCAAGAGTTTGATTAATAATCCTGTCAATCAGCAGTTGAAACGGGGCCCAATAATATGACATAAATGGCCACACATGCCTTATTGGTAACTGCATCATACACTGAAAAACAATTTTCTGGCCCTGTAATTATCATATAGATTGTTTTTTTAAAATCTACAGTAATTATCAAATAAGTGTTTTTGTTTTTACCTTTTAACATGTTACTTGGTAGGTGATCTTAAATATGAATTCTCAGTTTGTTTAGCACTTTTAATACTTTTTAATATTAACTTGACTCCAGTAGTGACTGCACAACCTGACAAAACTAAGCAAAATTTGCTCGGATAACAGAAGTAATGCTTCAGGTTCTTGTTTAAAAAAACATGCATCATTACTAGTCTATAAAACTACTTCTGATCTATTCCTAAAAATTATAATAATAAAAAATAATCTTAATAATCTAACGAACTGCACTGTTCATGTTATGGGGACGGTTCGACAATGTCTGTCACAGCGAAATAAACTGAAATACATTATTACTATTTACTGGGGTTTTGTAATAACATGCAACGGTGGTCTTAAGTGAAATTTGCCACTAAAGGATCTTGTGTTAAAGGAATATATATATGCTAGAAAAATGGACTTGAGTATGTCTGATTCAGTTATTATTACTAGTAATTCATCTTTACCCGGGAATTTCCAAAGTAAAATTTCCTAAGGATTTCTGTGTAGAAATTGTTACCTTGTTTTGTTGACACTCCATTTTTTTTTTTTTTTCAGTGTAGTCTAGAGGTTTTTACTTCCAACTTGTGGTTATTCAGAGACTAAACCTGGCTTTGTGCTCATAGAACAAACACTTACGAGGCCGTGGATGAAAACCAGGACGGCGTACAAGGAGCTGATGGTGCTGTTTAAGTTTTATAGTACTGTAGTGTGATTTCATGGAGTTTAATAACCTTTACGTTGGCTGAGCGATGCTGATAGATCTGAGGGATCAGCAGTGTATCAGTGTAATATCTGTTGAATCATTCTATTGGTGAGAGTATTGGAAATGAGACAAAACTCTAGATAAAGCTTCAAACAGTACCGCCTATGTGATGTCAACTGCTGTATTTATAAAGAAAAATACCTCATGGACCATCTGTTATGTATTAAACTATAACCTTGCATTTCACATATCCTTATTTTAGAGTTGATTTCCCTTGACATTAAATATTCCATTATTAAATCTTCTGTACCTGCAGGCATGCATTGATTTCATTTGTTTGTGTAGCCCATCACCCTGAGACTTTAAATACCTGAAAACCTTTTCAATTTATAATCCATTTCTATGATAAACAACACCTCTGCTTTTATCGATGTCAACATGTCATTACCAGTGCATGATAAGACAACTTACATTTCCTATTTAATAAAAGCTCAGACTTTACCTTGAGTGTCAAATATGCACATATATGCACATACACATATCTATAATGGCTGGAGATCAATGGCACAAAGCCAGACAGTTGAAATTAAATGGATTTGGAGGTGGGTGGAAAGAAGGAGCAGATTTTCCCAAAGACAAAAAAAAAAAAAAAAAACCTAGAATGCACCAGGTTCATCATCATACAAAAATGCCGTTGCTATTCATCACAGACCTTTTAGCTCAGTGGCAAAACAAATGGGAAGAAATCAGACAAAGACATTTTTAAAAGACAAAGGGCAACAAACACAATCAGTTTATCTAAAATCTACAGGACATTACTCTGGTATCAAAATGTCACGGGACTGGGAGTCAATAACTCGCGCTGAAAGACTGCAGCAGAAGTTGTGGTTTCCTTTAATGAAGCAAGAAAACAGTTTATCTGGTGAGATTGACCTTAGCCAATTACTTTAAGCGCATTCCTCAATCAATAAATCTCTAGTTGTGGTGTTTGTGTGTGGAGTTCTGTTCATAGGTGACAAACGGCTTTGTATTTTCCATCTTATGTGGTTAATATGTTGTGGGTTTTTTTTACATTTGATTCTCGACCGGTAGCTTTTGTATCTCAGTTCTATTGTAGTGTTGTAACCGTTGTCCACCAGAAACATGTTACTGGTTCTTTAAACATGTCTTGTCTTATTCTAAATGTGCTGAGTTTAAGGCCTCTGCAGCTATTTAAAGGCACCTTTACTTGGTTTGGCATTTTTATCTGATTAATTCAATCAGTGCAGGTTTGACATGAACAAAACGCAAAAACAGTAAAATTGCGAATAGCGCTAACTGTTCAACAGAAACTCCTGGTGCAACTGTTTGTTTATTTGATATATTGAACATTATATGAAAAGGGTTATATCAACAACGGGAATACCAATGCATACAGTGACCAAAATCAACAAATTAACCCTCTGTATCCACAGACTGAATAAAGTATAAAAACAATTGTTTCCACACATCTGTATTATGGTATCATCTAGTCTTCCTAAAATTAAAACTCATAAGCACTTATTTGATAGTCGGTCAAAACAACAATTATTATTCATTATAAATGTTCACGTGCTGCACCAACTAATAGTTTGCAACCTTTTTTGAACCATGCCCCTCTGACGACATGAACCTACTATGCCCAAAAAAATCGACTGACCTAAATGAGGAGGACGTCGTGGGTTATATAGTTCTGTAGATAAAGCTGTGAGGAGCTTACCTTGACTACCTGATGCCCCTCTGAAAGCAAATTTATGACCTGGGGGAGGGGAGGGACAATGTGCGGGACAATATCCCCCCAATTAATCTGAAAGTAATGCGACAGATATATATGAAGAGGATGTAGTGGCTTATATATGTATCTGTAGATAAAACTGTGATAAAGTGAGCTCACCTAGACTACCTGCTCCCCCTAAAACCAAATTTGCGATTGGGGGGGGGGATATGCCAGATGATATTCCCTCCCCAACTAAAAGTAATGTGACGGACCCATATGAAGAAGATGTAGCTCTGTAGATAAAGCTGTGAGAAAGTGAGCTCCTCTCACCTTATCTTTTTAAATTTTTTTGGAGGGGTGGGGGGGCAGTTGAGAACCACTGGTTTACATTGTAGCTCTGTTAGCTTTGTTTTTAGCCTGAAAACAGCCACAGTAAAACCACAAATCTCTTTTCTGTATGGTTTGTGTTGTCATAGCTGCACTAAAGATCTGTGTGGCATGGGTCACAGTTTAGTGTGAACCGTGGAATAACGAACAGCAACTTAGCAAAGATAATAACGTCTTATAATAAATTTATACCCTCATAATCTTCATGATCAAATGGTCATATAGATAAAACACTGCTATTTCAGCATCAAAATCTTTTTTTTTTTTTTTTTTTTCTGTTTAGAGCCGTGTACAGTGGAGAAAACAACTCTATATTTTATCACTTTGTCACTTTCTTTGACTGCAAAAGGTGTTTCATACTGGTTCATCCTCAGTTCAGTCTTAAGCGTAACCCACTACTCTGTCTAGTGGCCAGATATAGTCACACTGACATGCCGGCCTGGGGCTGTAATTAAATTCAGTTCATCTGTTTGTCATAATGCTGGAACTCTTCATTCTAAACAATCTCATGGTGCCTTTTGAGATTTTTTTTGTAAAAAAAAAAAATACTAGGTTATATATAGTGCGTTTTGAACAAGATAGATGTTTCTCCAGTCATTCTTTACTAGTGGGGCTTGAATAATATTTAAATTTCTTAAATAAATAATTCAGTTTGAAACCTTTGCAAGTGTTGATGTTATTGATGTGATACATATCTGTTGCAGGCTTTTAATAGGGAAAAAGGAATTGAGCATTATGCAGACAAAAATATTAAAATTGTAAATCATTCAGAACACTGGGAAGAAACTCTTGATATTTGACCATGTGACCCAGACCTTTTCTGAGGTAGAAGCAAAATAATTAAAATGAAGCACATACAATTTTGAATTTACTACAATTTTTACTGCATCTTGAAGTGTTTGACTGCATTAATCTCCTTTTAATCGGAGTCTTCTGTTTTCCGTATCATTTTTCTAGCCGACTGATGTCATTTCTTGGCCTTTAGGTATTTAATATGTTTTCTCTGAGTGAGTGTTGCAGGTAACCACTTTGCCATCTCTGAGAAGCAGCTGTCAAAACCAAATGCCCACTGGCTCTTCTTAACAGAAAACAGACAAAAGTGACCTGGTGTAAATAAGCTTTGTTCTGCTTGGGGGGGGTGAAGCAGCACAAGGGTAAAATCTGAAATCACATTGCAGATGAATATCAGCGCAGTGGCCCTTTCCTCTGTATGCCTGGATGACCTTGTAAGATCTAAATTCCAGATACAGTATAGAGAGGATGCGGCAAATTAAAGCTTTGCACAGGAAATTGAACTGTCAGACAGATGGAGAGGGAGTAAAAGACTGTTTGTAATATAGTTGATTTTTATGCTGAGAGTTGACTTGTACAAATGTCAGACTTAATGGCTGCCGTTCTGAATGAAATACAGTATTTGGATGGGAGACTATACATTTTTGCACCTAATAAGGAGACAGTGTACAGATGTGGCTCAGCGATAGGAACTGCAGTGGCATACACTTTTATTTAAGGGGAAAGTGAGCTAATTGGAGTAACTAATCATCAAATGTATATCGTTGCAAATCAGTTTAGAGCAGAAATGCTTTAGAATTAGTCAGCAAGGCAGCAAAAGAAAATTTAATGGAGGCATGATTGATGTTAGAATGTTAAACTAATTTTGTTTTTTAGACATTTTTCTTAGAAGCAGTATTCATTTGCCAGTCTGAGTAAGTAAAATATCTATATCATAATACTGGAAGGTCTTATGATGTTTTTACCTGGCCAATGTTGTACCTACAGTTGAGGAATAGTCCCATCTCTACATTAAGTATCTCGAAAAGTTGATGGGGAGATATTAGTCATTTCGGAATACAATTACCTTACAATTACGGAAGCACAGTACCACACAGCATGACAGGAAATGAAGCTAAAAACACATTTTTTTTTATAACTCTTAAAAAATAAAAGCATTGCAAACAGGCCCACACAAAGCTGATGCTTTTGTTGGAGAAATGTGGAAAATCTATGGCTCATCACGTTTTATGTTATTTGGGCCTGTCTGAAAATCCAATCATACTGGGAGGTGGCAAAAATTGGGAAAAAAAATTTAGAGGTCTAGTTTGATATTTTTTTTTTTTTTTGTTACTTTGTATCTCAGGAAAATACCAGAAACAGTCCTACAGTAGGATACATTTTTTTGAAGATATTTTTGGCAAGCAGTAAGAAAGCTTTAACCTGACAATGGTTGCAACTAGACCCAACAATACTGGATCAAACTTGTGGAATCATTGCTGTATGGAAAGACTTTCTTTTAAGACTTGAGTTGGAAAAATTAACTGAACGCTAGAAAAAATGGATTATGTATGCACCTTGAATAGTATAACCATGATTATAACATAATGTAGAATTAGTGGAATAGTAAAGCGTCTTCAGTTTCACTTTCACTTTGCGTCAGTCCAACAATCCCCCTACAACCACATCTACAACTTATGATCACATACTAGTATATTACATATTTTACTTAGCTGTAGGTCCCTGGCTATAGCTTTTAATGTCATTATTCAACATTCACCTGTCAGTCTGAGCCTTTTTTCCACTGAAATTCAAGTAATGCAGCCACTTCAATGATGGAATGTGGTTATTATATGTGTGGGGACCATGTTAAAACAAAAATTAGCTGATGGGAATAAAAATTACAAAAGTTGGCCACTTACGTACTAACCTGTGGTTTGAGTTGACCGATTTCACATACAAGTCACATCCACTGTTTTGTTGCCACCTACTGTGTTTGTTTCTTCATGCAATCGCACCTGCTTTGCTTTTCAGCGCTGATAGTCTGTGTTAAAACCAAGGGTGCCACTGAAAGTGGCATATGTTTTGTTTTCACTCACTGTAATCAAACTCTATGCCATTTGTCAGGGTTTGAAACAGTTGAGTAAAACATACAGCAGGTTACAGAGCAGGCTGTCTACCTGGTAGTGTGATGTGATGTGAATGTGTTTCCTCACAAGACATCCTAGGTATTGTGATGCACTGTCAATATTTATTCCGCTAGGAAAGGTGCAGGGCCAGTTTGATGGCTGGATTTAAATTTTTAGAGTTCTTACAAATTTTTGAACCGTTTTTGAAAAGACTGAAAAGTAAGACTCCCTGGGTTGGCAGGGTATCAGTGAGCAAGAGGGGTAAAGGTTTGTGCGAGTGGGCCGGGTATTAGTAAGCTCTATTTTTTTCACTTGTTTATATTTGTAGTTGTTTTAGAGTACTGTATACTGTGGTCTCATGATTAATGTAAAATTGTGAACTTACAGACATGTACAGTATGTATTACAGTAGTTCTAGCCTGTTCATTTTAGCTTTCAGTGCTTGGCCTGGTAAGAGTTTATATTAAGAACATGTATTTTTTTTTTCTTTTTTTTTTTTTTTTTTACAGAGAAAATGGCTTTCTTCATGGTCAGCTGAGACCTTTCCATTTCTAACATTTCTAGTGTTGCACCTCAGTTGATCCTACAGCCTTTCTCATGTTACTGTGGCATCTGTGCAACTGCCATGACCTTAAATTGCCTCTTGAGATACGAGCTCCAGTCAAAATCCTTTTTCCTCCATCTAACGTAAAGTAATGGACCCTAAAGCTTTGTAAGACCTGTTTCAATTCAGAAGAGCTGCTGTTCGTTTATATCACATCACATGGACAGTTGTGGTATTCTCCTCCCTGGAGAATCTAACCAAGACAAGTCTCCCCAGCCTTTGACAATGCACCATTCATAGTTTACTTGAGTGAACCAAATGACTGTGTCTTGGGAGCAATTTAAGACAAATGACTGGACACAAAGTCTACCTTAGCCTTTGTAGATATTGTTATTTTTTTTCTTCTAATAATCAATCAAGAATATATGTCATAATACTGGAAGGACTCAGAGCATCTGTGTATGTGTGTGTATGTGTGTGTGTGTGTGTGTGTGTGTGTGTGTGTGTATGTTTGTGTATCGGCATGATTCTGACAAATGTAGACGTGTTTACCTGGCCAATTTAGTACCTATAGTTGAGGAATAGTGCCGTCTCCACATTTAGTATCTCAGCAAGATGATAGGACTAATATTTTGGGAGACAGTAGTCATTTTGGAATACAATTTCCTTACAATCATGGAAGCCAGTACCATGCTGCATAATGGGAAATGAAGTTAAAAAATACCAATGCCGTATTCACTCTCGCAGTCCCGACATACCAGTATTATTACTGGCACCTGCAGACATATGACCAGCTCAAACAGGCCAAAACAGATACAACCAACGCTTTTGGAGTAATTAGTTACAGCTGCAATATGGAGAAGAAAAGTGACCTAAGTGACTTTAATTGTGACATGGTTGAAATGTTCAGACAGGCTGGTCTGAGTATTTTAGAAACTTGGGATTTTTGGGGATACAGAGGTATCTCTAGGCTTTACAAAGAATGGTTTGGGAAAGAGAAAATATCCATTGAGTGACAGTTCTCTGGGTGAAATTCCAGTGTTGAGGATAGACATCAGATGTTGCCTGATGTGATGAGGCTTGATTTCAGCTTTGACATTCAGATGGTAGGGTCAGAATTTAGCATAATCATGAAATCAAGGATCTATCCTACTTTGTATAAGTGGTTCAGACTGGTGGTGGTACAGCAATGTGCAAAGTATTCTCTTGGGATGCTCCAGATCCTTTTGAGATCAACTAAACACATTATAATTATCATTGCTGACAATGTCTGTCCTTTCATTACCTTAGTGTACCATCTCAAATGGCCACATTTAGTCATTCTATCTCACTTTTAGGATATAAAGAGAGGAGATTCACATCTTGAAATTACAGCTGACATAATGGATCTGTAGTAGAGATGTGCCGTGAATTTATGCCATTAAGAGTTCAAGCAATTCTGACTCAATACAAACACAGTTACTCAACTATTGTGGCCAGTGGTTGTACAAAGCTCATAAATGAAGCATTGGACTGAGGTATATTTTTTAACTTTATATTTAGCTCTATATAACGATTGAATTTGTTGCAAAAAAAACAGAAGTAAACTGATTGACTGATGGATAAATTGGTTAATTTTGAGCTTGTGTACAATTCTGATTATATACATTTTATTATGTGTACACAGATATACATAGAGAATTTGTAAACACAATATACACAGAGAAATTTACATAAACAATATGCGTAAAGAAATATACAGAGATAAATTGGTTATAAACACTCTTTAGTATACCACGCTAACTTTATCATACAAAACACAACCGTACCTAATAACAAGAAAAATACCAATAAAACACAGCAGATTATAGGCACCAAGACAAAATAATATACATATCATTATGTGTACACAATATACTTAAATATGTACAGTAATTCGCTATAAATATACAACCTGAAAGGGAGTGAGAAGTAAACTTATTAACTCTCACCCCCAGTTTCACTACCTATACATATAGTTGCAATTGTGTTCAAAAAAATTGGTTGTAAACATGCGTTAATATACCAAAACTAACTTTAACAACAACATACAGAACACAAATGTACCCAATAAGGAGGAAACAATACTAATCAAGTACAACAGATTATAGGCACCAAGATGAATAATGTAAAACATTTAAATAAAGATGATAAATAGTGTCCATAAATAAAGTGATCACACATGACCTTCAAGCCCTTCATCCCCATATTTTTTAAAATCTATTTCTTTATATCCTGATTTAAACTGCTGTATGTTGTTGGAGCGTTGCTTTTGTTGAACCCCAAACTGTTCCACAGCCACCCCCACACACAGACACACTAAAGCTTTTCCTGGTGGTTCTCACCACCCTAACTTTAAAGTTGCTACCACCCCTCAAATTGTAACTTCCTTCACATAGAGAATGAGATGAGAGCAGCTGTCAAATCATAGTAAATGATAATAAAATGAGTTGCACTATTTCTGTCAGTTTCACCCAGGTGTTTTAATACAGGTGAATGAAGGCATTTGTCAATATTATACAAAATAATTGTGACTATCTCAAATAATTTGCACTAATGACAGGCCTAGATACACTATAACATTATAGTTGATTGCCTGTGAAACTGCATCCATTGCACATTCCTTTTTACAAACAACTTTTATAGTTTTATGTAAAAAAAAAAAAAAAGATTCTATTAAAGGTGTCAAGCTGTACTTTTCATGCAGCAGCCGTTCTGGCAATATGTGAGTGATGACTGAAATTAGTATCTAACTAAATCTGCAATAAGCTCCAGTATTAGGATAAAGCTCCCATAGGACAAATGATGGGGCTGCATTAAATTAAGTGAGCCTTCTGATTCCATCATATCACCCAAAGCATCTGTGTTTGTGTTCCCATAATTATGCATGTCCCAGTAAGACAGCTTTAAAGGCAATCTATGCCATCGCTTATTTAGTATTCCTGCACAAATAGTGTCAATTAAGTGCGGCTCCCAACAGGCCACCTAGACAGTAAGTAGATTGATTAAATTGTACATTTGACTGCATTTTTTTGATTGTTTGTTTCATGTAGCGACAATGACATTATATGCCAATGCTCTGGCAGACGGACGCCTTTTAAGAGACCAAGATGCAAAAAGAATTCTGTTTATTTACTTGTAAATACTTCCTTCTTGAAGTGTCAGATGCATCAGTTGATCAGATAGAGCACCGCTGTTTACGGGGATGTTGAAAGAAAATGCCGTCTCTTCCACTTAAGTATATTGTGGTCGTATTGCATCATTATTCCAGCAACAAAAAGTATGTTTCTGCTTAAGCTGGTGGAAGCCGATGTGATGCGGTGCTCAAAGTTAAATTACTACAGCTCAAGTATAATGTGGAGGTGTCAAAACAATGGAGGGATGTTTTCGCACTCCTGTCCTCGTGGTGTATGTTTTGTTGTTGCTTAGCCAAATGAATCTCAAGAACTGAGTCAATGAGTCAGTTGACATTTTCAAAGTTTTACCCTTTTCCTGAGGAATTTCCAACAAGAGCTGTCCGTTATGCAGTATCGCATAATAAATAATTCATCGCTGTGGTGTTCTGGGTAATTTGTCTGTGAGTTCGGGGTGGCACTGCACAGACATTAAAAGGCAAGCATCCAGCTATAATAAGTACAACTTCATTGAATTCTAATTTGTCATTCCTCCACCAAACGCGACCATTAGAGGGAATGGATAGCTATTTAATTGTCTCGCCGTGGCTATACTTCAGTGCTTTCAATGACAGTAGTGTCTAAAACCTTTGTTGAATTACCTCTGCCACCGTATTTTGATTTGAGATCCACATTAAATTCTTCACCTTTTTGTACCTCTATTTCTTAGCCCCC
>JAPTGZ010000011.1:18256082-18269666 GCA_029814645.1 Fowleria isostigma
GAAACAGTTTCTGTCTGGAACAAGACAAACTTATTTACCTTTGTTTTGGCCATGAGAGATTATTATCCCTTTGTTTTTGATACTGGAAGATAACTATTTCACCTCATTATTTCATCTTTGGCTGCTCAGAATGGATGTCACGGTCATAAAAACAAAAGAAGAAGAAATCGTAGCATCTCATTGGGCGAGAGACCAACCAGAAGTCATCATTGTTTACATCAAGCTTCAATATGGAAGTCTGCTAACATAATTTAGCACGTTTTTATCACAACATTTAATGAATAATGAACGTATCACGGAGTTATAAGTGTGGAATTTATGTGTGAAATTCCCGGAAAAAACGCTGCACTTAACAGCTGGATTAAAAACCTTCTCGAAAGGCTAGAATTGCCCCAACTCACCATAGATCTCCCAAAGAGTATGCTTGTGATAGCAATTTTCCCTACTAAATTTCATTTTGTGGTTCCTGAGATATTCTGCGAAGTACCGATGCTGTTGCGTGGGGACGCCCGCAAACTAGCGGAGTACAAGGAGTTAAATGTGGATATTTTAACATTTTCATCATTTAATTTAACCCTGTAAAGCCTGAACCATTAAATAATAGGCTTGTAATTGACCTAATTTACATGTCATAGATTTGATCTCCAAAAAAGACTTCTTGAGAGCCAAGTCCTCCAGTCATTCTCTTTTATTCTTTGCACTCGGTGTTCATTTTAGGGAACTGAGACATCTTTCTAGATAATACACTGAGACAAATTTCCAGGTCACAGTGGAGGGTGAAAGAGTCAAGAAGGTGAAATATAGGAAATTGAGAAGAGCCTTTGGTCTCAAAGATAAGATGATTGGATTTGATGGCCAAAGGTTAAGGTTTTTGTGACCTTTTTAAACACATATTTGATCATAACTGCACCTAATACATAGCAGTAAGAATGAAAAAAAAAAAAAGTGAATTTATCTAATTAAATGTATGGCGGTTCTTGTTAGCCGTTGCTTTTACAGTCTTTGCTAATATCCAATATCATGTCTCCATGGTGTATGTGAGGTACAACGGATGCAATTATAAGCCAGCATGCTCTTAATTATTAAAACTCCATATTCTTTATTAGTTTAATATTCCTGCTTTAGACCCGAGCGCTCTGAGCACACAAAGCCAGTGAATAGTTCATCGAACTGACCGATCCGGAAAAGGAAACAGCGTTTAGCGGCGTGATTAATGGGGTCAATATGCTGCTAACGGGGGACACTAAAACATGTCATTTTAATCATGGCATTGCTTGTGGGAGAGGCAGGAGCAAATGATTTCATTACCATTTCCGAGCATCTTGCTGCACTGCATTAAAAGCCCTCCCTGTGTCAGGAAGCCGGAGACGAAGAGTGTAAAGCAGCGGGCTCTAGAGAAAGAATGTCTGTCATTTCACATAGCTGTTCCCCTAGAGACTGGAGGCATAATGGCAGAAAGTGTGCAGTGTTTTACTCTGGAAACAACATGCCGTCAGTGTCAAAGCTTGTGAACTTTGCATTTTTTATGGCCTGTCATGTTTTGTCAGTGAGTTGAGGGATGTAGCTTTGGTTATGTGTTGTGTGTGCCGAGTTTGTGCACAGGGCACTGATTAGCAGAGTCCATGGCTAATATAACTGCATTGGAAAAATGTTTTTGTTCACAGGCTGCCTGGCAGAAATGGCAGCTTGTCCAAGCACTGGTGTATTTGTCACATGTAATTAATTTTTCTCCCATAAAACGCCCACTGGGATGATGGAAAAGGTGGGTTCATTAACCTTCCTCACCCAAGCTTCCTGTGGCACTTTACAATGTATTGGTTGCTGGTTCCTCCAATCGCCCGTAGCAGGAAAAATGTGTCGGAATGAAACACCTTGCTTTCAAGATGGCTGTTTTGCTCAGGGACCTCAAAACTGTCTCAGTCCAAATTTTTCAGATGCTTTTAGGGTACATTCACACTCTCTACTTCCTGCACAGTGCACATCAGAAGACATTTTAGAAGCCCTGTCCCAGCCTTCCCAGTTCCCCCCTATTCCCTGTTCTCCGTCGCTCTCTCTGCCTTCCTGTCCCCGCTGCAACGCTCGGATTTTAAATCGCTTTTTTCACAGTTTATTTCAAATTGACATTTCACGGAGTTTAATCTCTAGGGGGGAACAATGGGTACATTCCATCACACAGACTGATATGAAAAGCCCCAGACCTTGTGAACGGGACATAAGAGACAGAAAAAAATAAATAAATGAGAAGTGACCCAGAATACTGATGACAGAAACCACAGCAGCCGGCAACTTTGCATTTTCAGCTCTAACACATTTCTCTCCTTTCTATGACTCGTTTCTCTACTTCCTCTTCTTTAGTGTCAGTCAAGGCCCTTGCAGTCTGCTTACTAGAATGTGCTAAAATATTCAGAGACATTATCCACAGACTGATTGAAGCTTGTTAAAAGTAAAGGGAGGAGTGCATGAATATTCTCCCATAGTGCAGGCATGTGGTTCATTTCTGGAGCAGCACCTTGATGCCTTAACTTGCTGTATAGGGCAGAGAAAAAACAAAACATGGGTGATTCTCTTTGTGCAGCAACATTCATGTCCTCATGTTTCACTTACCTTGATTCTCTCTAAAATGTGGCACATATTTACAACAAAGTAATTTATTATGTGTTGAAGTGTTTGTCATCATTTAAACATGAATTAAATACATTTTAAATATTATTTAATATTTTACATACCGTTTTGGTGACACGTGCTCAACTGCATTGTCCAGCAGTGTCATGTCATCAACTTCCTCCAGAAGCATAAGTCACAAAAGTCTAAAACTTTTCTTCTTTAATAATTTAATTGACTAAACTAAACTTTATATTATGATGTAATTAAATCTGGTAAAACAGGATTTCTTATTTACTGTTTTCTTCACATTGTACATGTCCCAGTAATATTTTTTCACCCTGTTATAATGTGCTTAACTGCTTTAAAAAAAAAAAAAAAACTTCAATAAAACCCATTTACAGGGAGTGACATCATTGGTTTTTGGTGGGAATTCTACTGCAGAAACTGAGATAAGCTTCAAATGTCACTCTCACCTTAGTCTTTTTTATCTTAAACATGTTCCACCTATATGGTCCTATATGGTAACTCTTACAGTTCCACCCTGTTATGATAAATTATCGGAAATGCTAATTCATTAGAATTTAAAACATATATACATTAGATTTAGTTATTAAAGGTGTGTTAATATTTTGAAGGTTAGCTAATTAAATGTTGATCAGTCAAAGAGCTACAGCTAAATTGGCAAAAAAAAAAAAACGTCCACCCTGTTAGGTTCCCATTATTATTGTTATAATAAGTCAATAATATCATTAACTACATATACACGTATGTGTGTATTCTAACTTTAGGCTTTAAATCAGGGTAAGTGAAACATGGGGATACAAAATGTTGCCGCAAAAAAAGAGAATCGCCCACATAGTTGTTTGTTGAGTGGGTGGGCAGTGGAAGAGTCTCCAGTTTCATCCTTGACCTGTATTATGCATTTGGAACCCAGTGGTCAGGAAATATAAGCAGTGCATTTATTCATTACAATACCTTCCCAAAGTGTTTTCCTTTTAGTGATGTGACTCCTCATGTTGTGGCATACAGCCCGGCTTCGGCATTGTCGGTAAGCTCTAGGGTAATAGACAGCTTTGGACCCATGTAGTTGTTTTATAGTTGACCAGCTGATTTCCAGGCCTTTTTTTTGGTTGAATTTCTTATACACGTTCTCCCAAAGTAACAACAGAACTTTTTTTTTTTTTTTTTCATCTCATTTTGTCATCCCAGGGGACAGTGTTACTAACAGCTGGGCCTCTAGTGTCATCTATATCTAATGACCTGTATAAAAGTTTGTGGAGGTGATAACAGCAGTTAGATTTGTAATATCTTCCTCTGTTAATGGGTGACTTGTTCCATTATCATTTTATTGTAATAATGCACTCTGTTTTATGAGATGAGGAAAAGAAAAAAAAAATAATGCCCCTGCAATGACACCAACAGGACTGTTAGATGTGGGTATATTTTCCCTTAGGTGTGTAAATTTTGGAAGCCTGTTTAGCATATTTGCAGGTAAATGTTTGTGTCAAAGTAATTGTGGATTTAAAAAGTGATGCTGAGTTTCTTCTCTGTTTTGTCATTTATACAGCATTCCCGCAGGGTCTTAAAAGTCTTGAATTTCCAAAACTGTATGTAATACCTTAAAGAAATGTTAAAATGTTTTAAATTTGATATGGTTACTATTAAGTTATGTTGTCATAAACATGTTTCCTGTATTGTGTTTAAATGTGGCTGTTAAATGTCCAATCTGCAAAGAAAATAATGTTATTTGACTCAGTTCCACCTGTTCCAACCTGACAGTTTATATTGAAATTAGGAACCAATTCTCGCCAACTTTGCAGAAATATCACAGCACATTCAACCCAACACAGAAAGTCATAAATTGTTGCCAGTATGATTGTGAAATGGGCATTAAATTATGTTCTAAGTAGTCTTTAATAGGTCTTAACAAGTCTTAACTTTAACTTGTAGAAACCTGTAGGAACCCTGTTTATAGATACAGTGCTTCTGTTTTCTATTTTCTGTGTTGGAGTTTGTCACATATGGCAACATGGACTTTATTGTACATTCAGGTACGTCTCACAAACGCTATAATCTATACTTGACAGGTCATGGATATTGATATTAATGTTATTTTTACCATTGTTACATTGTAGGCCTACCTCGGTCACTCCTTCAGTTATTATCAGCAAGATTCAAATTACTATTTTTTATGATGATTTCCAAATTGGTTTACAGTGTTCATTTTTAACATTTATACCAAAGCCATATGTATTACATGCCCTAGCAGAATTTGTGATACTTTGGCCATTTTTTCAAATAATATGAATACTATGATATAATATAACATCTAATGTATAATATGATGTATAATATAATATGATAGTGCAAAAAACTTTCTTTCACTCATGGTTAGTGGTTGGATAAAGCCATTTCTTATCAAACAAATGTGTTTGCTCTTTTTAAATCATACTGACAACAGAAGCTATCCAAATGACCCGAATCCAAAGTTTACATACCTTACTTCATTCTCTGTATTGGCCCCTTTAACATCAATGATGGCATCAAGTGTTTTGTGTTTTTTTGTATTTTTTTGCATGAACTTTATGTTTGAGACCTCCCCAAAGTGGCTCAATGATATTGAGGTCAGGAAAGTGAGATGGACACTCCAGACCCTTCACTTTTTTCTGCTGTAGCCAGTGGGTGACAGGTCAGCGTTGTCTTGTGTTTTGGGTCATTGTCATGTTGGAACATCAAAGACCATCCCATGCACATTCTGTCAGAGTATGTAAACTTATGAACATGACTGTACATGCCTTTCATAGATGTTGACACCAGATGTTAAATTGCAACTTGAACATCAGTTTTTAGGGGGATTTATGCATTACAGTACAAAAAATAAAGAGTAAAAAGTGTCAGTTTTCAGCTCAGATCTTAAAAATTGTCATTTTTCTCCAAACTGTGTCAGATTATGTCATAAATCAGAGGTGCAAAACAGCACTGCAAACCACTGTGAACAGTCAGTAGAAATCCACTTTAAGTCGGTAATAGTTCTTTATGAATATTGCTACTTATGATTGATCTTAATTACAGCTCAGTATTTATCTAATAATAAAATAATTTTTCTGCTCCAGTAGTGTACTACTATCTACTATTATCAGGATAGTGTCTACTACTATCTACAACACCTTAAACAGTCCACAGTACATGAGTCACGGTTTACATCCACAACACTCCCCTTTTATGCCTCAGCTACTTTTAACACAAGATTTCTAAAAAGGAAAAACCTTTTTGGTCAGCTCATACTGTTTGTGTATTTTCGTGGAGGCTGCAATTCCTAAATGAGGACAAGTTTTGCAGACTTTTAGCTGCTGAGAGAAACAAATAGTTTTCCGGTATCATACTGTTTCAGAGTTCAGGCTGTTTTGGACCATTGCAGGTCATTAGCGGACTCCTTCCCTCCTCCCTCTCTGTAGAACCGTAACACAGTGTGGAGTTAATGTTACTTTATTTTGGTGTAGTTTTGTCAATAACAGACAATCATTCCTTGTTTTTCTGCTGTGTATTCCGTAAAGCTGCTCACCTGCTTTACTGTTTTTTTTTTCATAACTAATTTTTCTCTTTATGCTTGTCTTTCATGGGTCTCTGATGCAGAAGCTCAAAATGATTAGGTTGTGATCTGTCATAAGTTTGTGTTTGTATAGTTTAATTCCCTAAATTTACATGTTATCCATACAGTATATTTCCTATGTGTGTTAGCTTGACTGACTCCCTTTTCTTGCATTATGCTACTTTCTGAATTTTTTTTCTATGCACATAGACATTTTAGGATCCAGTTCCTTTATCATTATTACCATGCTAATTACTTATATTATTGTTATTGCATAGCTGCTTCTGAAACTGTAGATGTCTGCTTTTTCACATTTAAAATGACACAGAATCACTGAAAAGCAAAATAAGCTATGATTTATGTAATTGTGCAGTAGTCTGTTAACAACTAGATTTTTTTGTACATATTATATATATACTTAATTATGTTTATAATACTAAAATTACAGTTATTATGCAGTTTACCCTCTGTAGAAGGCTTTATAACAATATGGGCTTTTTATTTTTTTGTTTTATTTTTTTGCATATGAAACATACCCATCCCCCCACCTGTTCCCTACCCTTGGGAAGAGAAAGCAAATAAAGTAAGAAAATAAATAAATGAATTAATATGTACCTAAATAAGTAAATAAAGAATATATCTGGATAATAAATAGCTCAATATATACATGTAGACATACATGCATACATTCACATAACAGAACGTAGATGTATCCGACTGGATGTTACAATATATACTACCAATATATACTACTACAATATATACTACTATGCATGACACTCACCCATACATATACCACTGATTTTAAACATATTCCTATATATACACACCAAAACCTATGTAAACATAAACAATATGGAATTTTGAAACGAAACTACGAGGCAGATGCAATGATCTCGGCTCTCGGACCAGGAAGACATATTCACTGCTGCTGCTGTATTAAGTCTTTATCAGGCTTGGCTCGGCTAACAGTCATTCATCTTCACAGTCATCACTCACATCATTCACAGTCATGCCATCACCTCCAAACCCCAAAAGAACTGAGCGAGTCTCACAGAGAGAATCCGGAGGCTTCAACGAGAAACACCACTGTCAGAGCCAGTAATGGATTACCTCAATGTTCAGACTGTCACGGTCAATGTTTGCCCTGACATTTCATGTAAAATTCTTTTCCCTCGGTGAAATATCATATTGCAGCGTCGAGGCTGTGGTTGTTTTGTCAAAGTGGTTGTCACTGTGTAGGGGGTATAATTCTCCACTCGTCTTCTCCTTACTTTTTATGTCCGTCAGTCCTTGCATCTCGCCTGTTTGGCTAAAAGGACCGCTATTTTTTTGTCTATTTTTCTCAGTGGCAGCCTTGAAAGGAAAACAGTGTAGGCAGAAAATTGGGAAACAATTTTCGTTAAATGGAGAGTAATTGGAACAGAAATAGAAAGCTGTTTGTGCATGTTAAATATTATTTTCTTGTTTCATTAAAAATCTCAGAAATGTGTGCAGGTGTGGTAAGATGTTCAGGATGATTATACCTCCGCTTGAGTTGAATTAAAGGAGACCTGTGCTTGGAAATATACGATGGAACCAAACTTAGCCTACTGGTAACAGTAATAAACATGCTGTCAGACTGAAATTCACGAGGCAGAATTGAATTGGGCGGCGTGTCTAACGACAGGAATGATGGGAAATGGTGTGGGTGAGGTTGCAAATGCACTGTTCTTGTCCTTGAGTGTACTGCATCTAAACCTGGTGCTTATTTTAAGTTGTCATGCTCTTTCAGAAGAACATGTTCAAACTACTTGTAATGAATCTTGCTATTTTGCATGTTTCATTAGATCTCAGTAAAACAAATGGAAGTGAATGTATCTAGGCTGTTTCTGTTTGATTATACTACCTTAACATGTTGGTGTATGCCACTGCTGCAGTGCTAGAGGTTATACCCTTTGCACTGTCCATGTATTTACCTTTCTTGATATTCTGCTCATGGACAGCATCATCTCCTAGAAAGCTATTGTGCGGCTCATGGTACAGAAAATCACCACAGGCAAAATGAGTTTGACATTGGTCCATAGTACAGGCAATGGAGGGTGACATATCCAATATCGGGAGAGTGGCAGGGCTAAATATTTTTGTCAGGCCAGCGGCTTTACTGCGAAGAGATGTGGATGAAGGGTTCATTTGGGTCTGGGTTTGAACACTGCATTCTGGAAACTGTGACTCCAGGTAAATGTTTCTCTTTGGACTACCCTTGTTGGAGGCAATCAGAGGACACTAGAGGACAAACGTGGAAGCTGCTTAGATCAGAAGACAAACTGCTACAGCACTTGTCAGTCACTTTGAGGTCTATTACCCTGCATTGGCATAGAAAAATGTACGATAGATTCAGCCATGTCACTTAGAGGAAGGAAATTGTACTTTGATTTTAATATATTCACACAGAAATTCATTTGGACTTTGATATGATACGTGCCATAAGTGTCTTGATGCTGTTCTGAAATAGTAGAATGGCCAAAACCTAAAACATTTGAAGAATAGATGACAGAACATCTAGGCTATTGGACCTTGTTGTTATTCAAAAGAGTTCAATGGATGTTATTTGTTTTGGGAGAGTCTTTCTCTTTAACTGTAATTTTTAGATCATATTTGACCCAGTTAGGGTTGGGTGATACTGTATGTCCAAAAGTTCATTTGTCATTGCTTATATTACTTAAGTGAGTTATAAGCAAACTGCAACTTAGTTTGTGGTTTTCTGTGGTTTCTGGAGACTGAGGTTGTGTGTGATGCTTTTTGTTGTGTTGTGTTGTGTTGTGTCCAGCTATAATGCACAATTGTAGTTTCCATTAATTACATAGACGTTTGCATCCTGATTGGTTGATTATAAAACTCTGCTGCAACCAAACATGTTTGTAGACTCAACATTTCTGTAAAGCATTTGTGTAGATTCAATGCATGTTGGAGGTAATAGCCCAGATCTGCAGGTGATGAAAATGAAAGGTTTTGAGACAAATCTGTAGGGGTGTACTGATTTATGCTGAGCACTGTAGATAAGTCTTCTCCATTATTTTTTCAACACTGCAAATTAGTTAGTCTTCAATCTGAAACATTTGTGCAGACAAAAGCTAAAGTATCACAATACATGGACCGAAATGAACTCGGTAGCCTTCCAACCTGTGATAGTGACATTAATGCTACAAATCTGTTACCCTGGTCCAGCCATCCGTCTTTCTCAAGGAGAAATCTGTCTGGATTTGCAGGGCTTGAATCCTAATATGAAGGTGGGACTAACAGGTGCAGAGTAAACCAATCACAGAAAAATCGGACGAGACTCTTTATCAGAGAACCTTAAGAATACAGGGTGTAATCTGTAATTCAATCCTTATTTTGGAACCAAAAATTCTGTAAAACATTTTAATTATACCCGTGACTGGGCCTTTTTAAACAAGTAGAAGAGTTAGAGTTTGCAAAGCTCTTGACACAGTAGAAGTCAAAATAATCTACCTCAACTATAATTGCTTAATATATATAGTTATTAATATGCATATTTAATTTACTTATTTATATGTACAGTAGTGGAAAAAAGTATTTGGATACTCCATACATTTTTGGTATATTGTATTAAGAATCCCCTAAGCCATTGTTCTGTCAAGTATTGTTCCCTTCTCCAAACTCACACACATGCACATGCTCTATTCCATCCAGGTCAAAACTGACCATTTCAGCAGATAATGAAACACATCCAGGGCATGACATGATCAAACTGTCATTTGTATTTGTTGTATTTGTTGCATTTGTTTGCGTCTGTCTGATGCAGCTCTATCTTTTGAAGCACACAAAGATTTTTTTTTCAAATATTTCATGATAATATTTAAGATTGTATAAAGGTTTTTGTTCCACTACTGTCCAATATAACAGGCATACAAGATTTCAGTTCAAACAGTTTGGGTCAGTTCCTTCCTCTGATACACTGAATGGAGTTAACCGGGGTTGTAGAGGCAGCCTCAAGCAGCCTTCCAGATGATTATCAGTGATGGTAGGGCATTATTTCTACTCAATAATCTTAATGAGGGACAAATGACTGTAGTCTGATGAACTGTGAATCCCTCACCTTCCTCTTTTTTTCAGAGATGTTCAACATTTCCCCATGTCCCCTCTTTGGAATATCAATGATCATTCAGCTCACTGGAGTATTACATTAACTCACATGGTTGACCTCTGTGTTAGAAGAGAATAGATCTCAGACCCGACGCCCGGTATGTCAATAAAGTGTCAAACGCCATGGGGAAGGAGATATGATAGGTCGACATTCAAAACATTTTTTTTTATGCTATCCGTTGTGGTCTACTGGTTGATTGCGATTGGTCACATTGGTCACCGCTGCAGTCGATCATATAATGAATTCAGAGTGAGAGTGATCTAACACCATGAAATCAAATCTCTATGGATGAGGAATATTTAAGAATTTCTGTTTAGTCTCCTTTAGTGCATTTCTAGTTTAGAACAAAATATGTAACATTTCTTACATGTATTTGTCTCACCTGTATCCATTTGTTTTTATTTACTTATTTATTTTTACCTAGTTCCACATTTAATGACACATTTCATTGAAGTGTTTATTTTATCCTGGCGGTGTTTTCTTTTGTGGATGTTTGAAAGAAAAGTATGAGATACAGTTAAAAGGCCAATAAGCAATTAAAAAAAATGAAGTAAAATAACTTATAGAGGGAGCAGTAAGAAAATAACCAGTAGATGAATAAATAAATGAATGTTTATATAAACAGTAAATGAAGCTGTTGTGAATAGAATTGTTCAAGTGGCTTCTCCATTAACTCATGGTCGTCATAGATGGTAAGAATAATGGATCAGCAAGCAATAAACTGAATGTAGAGGGAGTCAAATAGAAAAATAATGTGTTATTTTCTAAATGCTTTCACTTGAATGCATACTGAATACAAGCTCCATTGTGTGTGATTCAGAAGATCACATTTTAAAAGTGAAATTAATTCTTATGTTTTAATTGTATAAGTAGAAGGATTCTCTTTAGTTTCCTGCAGCTGAATTTAGACCAAACTATATGCATAGTCCAAAATCGAAACAAAATTTATTTTCTGTTTCACTTTACCTGATTTTTCATTGCTCATGACAGTTTTTACTTTGAAATAAAGGTTTTATTCTTGTTTTAATAAAAAAATAGACATATTTGTGGTTTGTTGATATTCCTCGATAGCTCTTATGTACCTTTGTAATGTATGGTAACTTATAAATGTAACTTAACACATACTTTTGTATAGTTTTGGGCCTTTTTTAAACTCTTAATCCTCAAGGATGTTCACTTTTACCTCCATGACCTTAACTGTTGAGTGGCCTTATCTTCAGGACATATCTTTTTTATTGTTAGAACAAGGATGGGAAACGTGTTTTGGCACATTTAATAGTAGACAAAGATGGTCATGTTACTAAGCTGTTTTTTTTTTTCCCTAAACACTGAGAGAAGGGACTATGACAAGACAAATTTCAGGCTTTATAGATAAAGTGCAGTCCATATCCTGTGAGAGATAGGACAGCACCATTACTCACTGTTGGAAGCCCTTGTGGATACCGAGGCCATGCTGCCACAGCAGATGTATTATCACTCAGGGACTGCTAAAGATGCACACAGTGAGCACGGCTGGTATCTAAACAGTACATTCTTTAGTGGAGTTTCCTCTCTGTCTCCGGTTCGTCTCCTGGGTTTATGTCTTGGTCAGCGTCTGCCGTCCGGTCCCTGTTTTAGTTCACCCATGCTTTGTAACGTGGTGATTTTGAGCTGCTCTTACACATAGTTGCAAGTCTGCTTCCTGCTGGGATAACAGCCCGGGGAGCGTGTCACAGTAGAGGAAATAACCCGGGCAAATCGATGGACTGTTTTTTGAAACGCCAATCAGACTTTGAACAGAGAGCAATTTGGATCAGTCTGCACCATCTGTGCTCCAAGGTGTAAATCCAAGGTCAAACCTTTTTAGAAATCTATTGTCACCCCAGAGCCTCAGAGTTTGAGAGACAGGAGACAGATATGTCAAGAAACCAACCATGGAGGTGTCTAATGAATGACGAGAATACGTTGTGTTGACCTTGTATTTTGTACTTTTTATGGTCACTTACCAACCTGTCTCTGCTTCAATGTACCATCTGCTCTCATCTTGTAATATATTAATTGTGAATGTGTTTGTGTCTGTCAAATATGACATATAGTTTTAGTGAAGAAAGTACTTTTGAGTCAGACTTTGTGCTATGGTAATATACCCAGAAAACATGAAAATAAGTTAGAAATTGTCCACAATATATGATTTTTAAAAATATAATTGTTTGTACATATTGTCCAGTTGTTTACTGAATGAAACACCTTTTATTGATTGCATTTCGTTTTATTTATTTGGATTATTTTATTTATCTATTTATTTATTTTTGGGGGGGGGGGGGTCCTGAATTTGTAGGTTCAGAAACTACCTCTGGATTGGCAGACCAGAGGGTGTGCTCCATCTACAGGGGGATCCTTTCTTCTTCCCTTCTCAATGTGTTCTGCTGTGGTCAGTCTTGAACCCACAGCCTTCTGTTTCCCAGTCAGTTGTCTTGTTTGTGGGGCCATTTGGTCAGGTCTCTGGCTCTTCACTCATCTAGAAAGGGACTCAAGAACACATGCTTTGCAAAAACAGAGCATAGCTAGTAATTGAATTGAGAGAAATCTGTCACTGAATGAAATGTGGTGCTGACACTGGTAGAACATCCACAAAATCTCCTGACTGATCCTGAAAGGTCACAGTCTCCACAGAAACCAGAAGTTGTTTTAGTCCTTCTTGAGGATGGCTTTAATCTTCCTTGAGCAGTTCACCACTCTAGATCGGTCAGCCATATAACGTAATGGACAAAACTAGGACGAACAGGCTGTGAGCCCCCCTGGAAATGCACCTTTGGCCTCAGAAACCTTGGAGGATGAAGTCTCCTCAGCTTTCTTTTCATATGGTCATTGTGAAGAACCACAGACTGAACTCTGCCATTGGCTCACACGTCTGGTAAACAGCTGAGGTCTTAACTTCAGTAGCTCAGTTGGTCGAGTGGAGGACTGTAGTAAAAATCAGAGGTGTCTTGAGGTCATTGGTTCAAATCTGAAGCTTTTTTTATGCACGTAACCACAGTCAAACTTGACTTCTGAATGTCCTTTGAAATCTTGTACTGTATGTTGTATCAGGGCTCGAATTACCCCTTCCTGAGCAAGTGGGTGCAAGTAAATTCGGCCCTGTGCAAGTAATTTTTTTATCGGTCTGCACCGGTGCAAGTAAGCTCTACCCATAGAAATACCCAATAAAGAACTGAAAATTTAACAAAACCAGAACTTCCAGTGAGTCTTTCTTTCATATTTTTTT
>JAPTGZ010000011.1:18337885-18351162 GCA_029814645.1 Fowleria isostigma
GTCTCAAAACATGTGTTATTATTTGGATTGACATTCTAATGCACCGATTTTGTTAAAGTTGCAAAAAAAACGCCCGGCTTAGTTGATTTGAAATGAATGGGGCCGTTTTCAAGTGGCTACCATTCATACTCAATTGATCCTATAATTATTCCTAAATATGATAAATGTGCGGCCTGGCCCAAAGATTATATGTGACATGTTGTAACAATATTGTATGGTTTTCGCACCAGAACGCCTTACCAAACCCCATTTACATACAATGGGAACAGAACGCTGACAGCTAATCAGCCCCACTCTAACTTTGAGTGGAGATTTTATGAGTTTTTTTTATGAATATTTTTATTAAAAAAGCACATTCATTTTACAATAGAATGTAAGGATTTACAAAACCTTTGTTTTTTTTTGTTTTTTTTGACACTTCCTAAATTTGAGTGTTGGGTTTTATGTTAGAAAATCTACAAACAAGTCTTCATAACTCAGACCAAGACTATTTCTTGCTTTTACATCTGGCCACAAGTCCACCAAACCAGTAAGAGGCAAGCACACAGGTTACATTTCTTTCAGGAAATGTAGGAAAGTCTAGTTACTACATGTAACAGTGAATGAATTACTATGTTTACATGCACAGAATATCCCAGTTTTTCTGTTAGAAAAAAATGAAAACTCCTTTATTCATATCTACATTCAGTCATTCATATCTCTTGTATTATTTCAGAGTTTTATAGGCATTCCAACATCTTTTGTTCCTTCCAACACCTTCTGTACAACATTGTTTTTTTTAAATATTTGCTTGTATCGTCTTTGGTAATGTTTAACAGTAGGTGTGTTTCTTACCCCAACCTAAATAGTGGACTTACTTTCATCTTTCCTCCAGAGAAGGTATTTTTTCTTTGCTCCAGGGATTATAAACAGAGACTTTTTTTTTTTTTTTTGCATCTTGTGGCAGAATGTGCAAATTAGATTTCGGATGCAGCTCACATATGTTTATCATGTGAGGATATTGCTGCATACAAATATGTATATATATATTTTTTTTTTTTTGCCAGTCAGTGGTAGTGAGTGTTGTCTATGCAGCAGTCTGCAGGGGAGTCGGTATCAAACAAAAAGGACACAAGACAGGTGGACAAACGGGCAGAGAAGGCTGGCTCGGTGTTTGAAGAGAAACTGCACTCACTCGGGACTCTGGAGAGATGCACGCTGAATAACATGGAGCACATATTTGACAATTCGGATCAGCTTTTTCACTATGTTCTGACCAACCATAGATGCATCAGAATCTACAACACCCTAGTACAAAGTGTTCATAATATTTTTTTTTACAATGTATTATTATTATTATTATTACTAGTAGTTGTAGTAGTGTCATATTTACAGTGTACATGTAAACATAGTGCTGTTACATAAAGTGGACTGAACCCAGAAGTCACCATGAATATAAATACAAACATTTGCTGCAGTGAATTATACACAGAAACACAAAACCAACACTATGTTTTTGTCTAGTAAAAACGACAAAGACACAGTTTTTCCCTTGATCTTTATTTTCCCACATTAATGAGTTGGAATGAAAATAAAACAGTGAACTCCTTAGCACCAGTTCTGTAGTATTTCTTTTTCTCTTCATATAGTTTCTAAAGTACATCTTCTTGCCTTGTAACTAATTTAGAGAAGGGAATGGTTGTCTCTTCTTTTCACACAGTGTGAAATAGTTGAAAAGAGTGTGGGGCGTGTGTAAATAACAGTAATGGAAATGTATGGCCCAGTTGAACAAGCAACTTGATTGTCCATTGACTGAACTTGATTGTCCTCTTGAATCATGCGTGGACAGACACTACATTGTGCACATGAAGATATTGTTTGTTATTATTTGTTAAATAAGAGGTTTAATGGAGATTTATCAATCCCAGAGCAAATTGTGCAAACTGATAATCAATTCTAAATGTATGACTGATTCCTGACTTACTTTACATCAGGGATGTCAAACATGTGGCCCGGGGCCAAAACCAGCCCACCAACAGGTCCAATCTGGCCCATAGGATGAATTTATGAAATGCACAAATTACAGTGAAGATATTAACAATCAAGGGTTTCGAACTCATTTTAATTCAGGTTCCACATTCAGGTCAATATGATCTGAAGTAAAATAATAGCATAATAACCTATAATTGGTCACAACTCCATTTTTCTAGGTTCAACTGGACTAGTTTTACTTTTTTGAAACAAAACTAGTTCAATTGGACCTCAAGGAACTACAAAGAAGAACAATGACCTGAGTAAATGAGAAATTGAATGTGAAATTGTTCTTATTTTAGCTCCAATCCCCAGTTTTTTTAACAATATTCTACCCTTCACTAAATGTTTGTGTAACTGTGTGTGTAATGCACATGTATAAATTATAAGTTGAGCCATAATATTATTAAAACATACTTTTTTTCTAACAAAATTTAAGTTTTATCAGATTATTCACATGTTTTTTGAGAAAGAATAGTTTGTAAATGTAAATCTTTTCATAATTTAATGGGGGGTTTTTTGCACTGAAAAAAAGAAAAGAACTTGTCATTATTTATAGGTTATGAGGCTATTACTGTACTGGTTCAGCCCACTTGAGATCCAACTGGGCTGAATGCAGCCCCTGGAAGAAGAGTTTGAGACTTCTGCTTTACGTGGTTGTTTTTTCTGTCCCTCTTTCCTCCTGTTGCCATTATCACTCTCAATAGTCCAAAAACTGCTTGTATTTCCACACAGAAGTACAACAATGCCATCTTTTTACTCCTTTCAGCCTTGCATGACTCTCATCTCGAATGTATTTCTAAGCTTTTTTTAATTTTATCCACCCAAAAGACAATGCAGACTTTTAATACAGCCTATATTTGACACTTGATGCATGAAAATGACGGTGGTTGAAAGGGCAAGTCATTTATTTCTCCTAATTGGACCCGTACTCTGTACCCTCCGAGTGTCTCTGCAGCACACGGTGATAATACCAATGCAAAGGGTGATGACGTGAGGGTACGATTCACCCGCCAAGATGTAGGAGTTACTGGAGAGTCATTAGCACCTTAGTTTGAGTGAAATATTTTAATTAAAGATATCTGTTTGGAGGTGGGAAGAGAACAACTCCATATTTTATTTGTATATTTTCAGTGATTGTCTCTGTGAACTTTTATCTTTTTTTAGACGTCAGATTTTGATCCAAACGCACTGGAGAGAACCACCTCAAACGCAGCAGTAGTGATTGAAGCGGTTAGTGACAAAATTATACCCAGCTCTAGAACCATGTGTATTTTTATTTATTTTTTTGTTGATTCTGACTTGTTCTTTTTCTTGTACAGCTGTCAGTGCTGCAGAGGTCTGAGGTGCTGAAGTCCGCACAGTCGTTGAATTTCCAAGAGGACATGACGGGCAGCATCAATATGCTATTTTGTGGAAAACAGTCAGACTTCAATTCCACCAACACCCGAAGTTTACTCTTAAACAGACAGACGAATGACACCACTAACAACGAATCAAACTCGACCAACAACAACAGCACTGGTAAGTGCAGCTGCAATTACTCTATTGAAGCAAAGATGTCAGGTTATTGTGCTTTTATTAAACATCTAATATTCAGAAGTAGGAGCATGATCATTATAAGTATGTAATATAATGGGAAACAGAAGCATGTAAGGATTGATTGATAAAGTCTATTTTAGACTGAAAATGGCAAAAAAATGACTCATAACTGACTCAAATGAGTCATATCTGACTCATAGATTATTACAATAGTATTTTACAGGTTAAATCCACTTCAGAATCTTTATGTGGGTGTATAGAATGTTTATATTTCAAACATGGATCATGAATGTTTGTAGTAGGTTTTGATGTTCACTCACAAAGCTGCTAGAATTTGTCCCAATATGTCTGATTTCCCATGCAACAGAAAATGTATTATTTAAATGCATAGTTACATAACCTAAACAAATTGTTGAGTGTTTGATGGAATCTGTCCCATCATGTCTTCACACCGGAACAGGACACTTTATTCAAAGAGCGAAACAAATGCTTTGTTCACATAGCAAGCTTCATTGCATAATTGGGATTTTTTTTTTCTTAAATCTGCTTTTTTTGTGTAGTTGTTCACATTATTATTTAAATGCGATATCGTCAGACTCATCTGTAAACAGTCTATGGTCCCGAAGTCACCCACATGTATAGAAGAAGATGTGATGTCACAGGCACCGCACTGTTTATAGAAGTAAATATGGATATTGCCAGGTTCCTCGTCTTCCAGCATCGAACAGTGACATCTGATGCATTTCAGTGATGTAAAGTTGGATGAAATGTGGCATGATCATTCAGACCAGTCACATTGGAAAACACCAGATTTGTGTCTGATTTAGGACCATATATGAAAGTGGCCTGGGTTTGGTTTAACCCTATGACACCAAACTTATCATATTTGATTCATGACTTTTGAAGCCCTCTACATGATCAGTTTGATTTTTTTTTTTTTCCTTGAAAAACCTAATATATATACACTTAGATACATGCAATACATGGATAATCCACCAGTGTGCAGTTATTAGTTCACGAGAGGCCTTTTCAGTGACACTACAAGATGTCTTCCAGACTTCCATCAGTGAATTTCTAATTGCTGCATGATAGTAGCACTGGAAAATGTTCTTATGTATGTTTGGAATTACCAATTTGTTAGATATGTTTGTTTTATATTATGTTTTTGTTTGTTAAAAAAAATAAATTTGACCACTGAGACCCAATGTATCAAATATGATCCAAATTGAAACTTATACATGGAAATTAATATTTGAAAAGCATTTTTTGGGCGTTCAGAAGGACCAATAAGGGCTCCAGTTTCAAAGAATTGGAATGTTTTGTCGAATATTTAATGTTTCAGGCTTTACAAACAAACAAATAAACAAAAAAAAAAGTGTTTTCTAGGCTTCACAAAAAAACTGTATATGGGTCACATATGAACAAAAAAAAAGTCACATTTAGGCAATTTTTACCTGCAGTGTGAACATCTGAGCAATAAATACAGACTGACGAGTGTGGATGTAGTCATAGGAGGTGCTGTTCACACTGAAAACTATAAAAAATAATTAAAATAAACAGATTACAGTCATAAAAGACTGTGATATAGAAGAGTTGTGAACATTGATCATCCATGCAGAGGCCAGAGGACGTGACCATAGTTGAACAGACTGGACCAGGCCTTTGTGGCACAGCTGGTACCTGAACCAGAGCTGGATGCTGGGTCTGATTAGGAATATATATCCAATATATTATAAAGGTCTGGCATCCGTCCTGGCCAATCAAACCAGCTCCTCACACTCCCTTAAAAGTTTGCACTCCTCACCTTGACATAATGATGTTTTTCCAATAGAGAGGAAAGTGCAGACCTTCTTATCCTGAGTGGAAAATGATTTTTTATGAGCGCCGTCAAGTCAAAAGGCGCAAATATATGACATCCTTAATAGGAGCATATGGTATCACAAATATCCTGCCAAGAGCAGATGGCGTCCCTAAAATGCTCTTTTGAGTTGTGAACTGGTATATAGTTCAGTTTAGTGATGAAATATGACAAAGGCAGCCATATTTCCGGCCTTTGCGCCCAAATTCATCAGTGCTGTCATGACTTACAATAAATGTCTAAGGTAGAAATGTTAGTCCTGGCAGTATGTGTACAAGCACTTCTGATTATCCCCAGATCAACCCATCTTCTTTTATTGCCTTTACAGAGAATATTAATGATGGAGTGCAGACAAACTTAAAAAATGTGACCAGTGCATCCTCAGCATGTCATCATCTTCCACTTTCCTGGTGATATTTAGTGTATAAACATGGTGTTGTGGTGCAGAGTAGTCTGTGCAGCAGCCAGCCGGTTGTAAAATACTTATAAAACATTTATTCCAGGCGGCCACATTGGAGGAGACTGGGACAAATTCACAAAGCTCTGGGAATCTGGACCACACTGCCCACCTACCGCATGCTTATAGACAGTGATTAAAGTGGGTTTTCTAAGGACAAAGAGCCCTCGTTAACATTACTGTTAATGGCCACTGTCTGTCAAGCATCTCTGACATGACTAGAAACAAAAAAATATATATACATATATATCTGTATAATATATGATAAAATCTGCAGTTAGAGCACAAGGATCAAAACAAGGAGAATTAATTATGAAAGACGATTTATTCTTCACATGATTTGGGGCTTTAATGTTTCCTTCATTGTTTTTTAGAAAGCATAACAACCCAAAAATGTCTGACTGAATTAATCAATGACCACAATTAGCTCAATAACTGGAAAGCTGCCTTTTATCCACTCAGATTCCTTCTGCTTATTCTGCCCAAACATTAAGCACCTCATTAATTGATCTGATCACTCTGTGTTTGTCGCTAGTTTTATGCATTGTTTACAGCACTAATAAGTTTGGCTTCTTGTACTGTGTTAGTAATTTACAGCGGAGAGTAAATCAGTAAATGCTTGGAAAACTCAAAATAGAACTTTTGACAACTTTCCAGGGAGCAAAACGATTGGAATGAATGTTAAGTGACATTTTTGTTGTTGTTGACTACTCACCCCCATTAATGTCAATTGATTCTCATACCTTGTGAAGCTTGTTAAAGTTAGATAAGGTGTAGAGTTTGCCTCAGATATCCTGTCTGGTCTTGTGTCGGAGCTAACACTTTGCTGAATTATTAAAACTGACTGAATCAACATTTGTCTTTGTGACAGGGTGTGTTAAATAGAAGTGACTTACATCAGCACTATAATGGCGACAGTCAGCCTGTATATCTGCACACAGTGGTGGTCCTAGACCATTTGGTGCTCTAGGCAGGCTTTACCAGGCCAGTCACCGATGATTATATCCCCAATTCCCCGCTTCTGGTATGGTTAGCAAGCACTATGACAATGCAAAGATTACAGTTGAGGGCGGCTTTACATGCAAATCGTGCATATTGGATGTTTTTACTGGCATACTTCTTCTCAAAAAAACTAAAACTATACTAACAACATTTTATTGTGTCAAATATGAAATTGAAGGAGGTGAGCCAAAAAATTAAATCTTTAAAAACTGATTGATGCCTGTATATCCAGTCCAGTGGAAGCCGTGTCACTGCTTTGCTGTTTGGCTCAACTCAACATTGAATTATTTTAGCACCACCAAGTGGACTGGAGTCACTTCTGGTGCATTTCTTTTCTATCGTCTTCTATTTTTTTCTTTTCTGTATTTCTTTCTAATCTGAGTACTGTTTTGATCTGGAGTTTGGCCTCATTCCCAACCCCAGACCCACAGGCTCTTCAGTTTAGCATGAGAGTAAGACATATGAGTAGTACATGATGATTTGGTTTCGAAGTAGACTTAGCTCAGCTCCCACAGGATGAACTCAAAGCCCAACAATGACCATAAACCACTGTGTAATAGTTCAGATGTCAGGTGCACACATCCTGGATGTGGTTCAGAACACAGACTGTGTAACGGTGTTCTTCCTCGGCCAGGTGTTTGGAGCTACGATGAGCAATTTGTGCAATACATGACAGGTGAGAAAAGTACAGAGACATTGTGGAAATAGTCCAAGGGTTAAAATTGCAGTCTGGGATGTTCTCGATATGCACATTATTTGTTTTATCTTCCTGTGTGCACCTTGTAGAGCCCCTGGGGGGTTATGGATTATCACCCACCTGAATGGTTAAAAACAAGACCTGGCCATGTGTCTGATGTTGATGTATGGCCAGACTCCCTCTAAGTCTAAAGAACTTTTAATCATTTGCACCTGATTCTATTTTTAGTCATTTGAAGGGAAGGCTACATTCTCTACAAAGGGATAAGCAAGTTTTCAAGCGAAGTTTTCTACTGTTTGCAGATGTTGAAGTTAAAGTATTAACCCATTAACCCATAATGACCCAGTATGACATTTGTGGCACTTCCCAAATACATTGTTCTCTATATTTAACCTTAAGTGGTTTATCACCATTTATTGTAATATCTTCTGTATTTTGGTTTTTTTTTCAGTGAAGATCAGGTATTTTCCAATAATTTATTGATATGTTCATAAAAGTTTATGGTAAAATTGAAATATAATAATACATTTTATTTATAGGTGCCTTTTAGGACACTCAAAGTCATTGTACAACACTGTTAAAATAATAAAACAATAAAATGAGAAACATACATATAAAAAACACAGTTAAAAATGGCAACATATAAAATTGGTCTATGGATCTGAGTAGGCTTGTTTGAATAAATATGTTTTTAGCTGTGGCTTGAAGGTGGTGACAGGGTTAATGTATAAAAAACAGAGACAACTGAAGAAAAAGTGACTTTTTTCAGTTCAATCTATTATTACCTGAACATAAACCTAGTGTGTCCGTCCACTGTCATTGATCAGACTCCATGGGTTTTACTAGTGAATTAATGTGGTAGAAGATGACGGCGTTTCTACGGTAACTACGGAGCCTCTGAACGTCCAAATGGGTCATATATAATGACCATGAAAAGATGATAAACTGCGTTTTACATCAATTATTCACATGGATTAGTGGATCAACAGGGATTAAACAGTGTATATCAGTACATGATTGTGGTAGATGGTGAATATTTAGATCTTTATGAGTTAAAGAAAATTTCATTTGGGAACTGACACAAAAGTAGTGCTGGGTCTTTATGGGTTAATTAAGGTATCAATTCTTAATATTCCTTATTTATTTAAAGTTAACTTACAGTGTGTGTGTGTGTATATATATAGAGAGAGAGAGAGGGAGAGAGAGAATCAAAGAAGAGAATGAGAAAATAATTAATGAAAAACCTTTCTCATTAGATATACGAAAAGAGGACTTGATGAAAATAATAGTTGTTATTGAGGACTGCTTTAGAAAATTAAGAGTGAATATGGTTGTTCCATAGCATTGCTCTAAATTAGATGAGCGTAACTTCATGCAGCGCCGTGCTCATTAGAGACCATGCATTTCTGTTTCATTAACTGCCTGTTCTTTGGAGAAAACTGCACAAAATTAGATTTTAATAAGAAGCTCCTGTTCCCTGGGAATAAAGTTGCAATGTAAAGTGGAATTGCATGCTAGTGCCAGCACAAATTAGCAAAAACATTGTGTCACCCATTCAAAACAAGCACTAACGTCTCTGTTAGCATGCTAATGGCTGTTTGGGATTTCCAGTGGCATTTCATTGTGTTGGTCTGCGCACAGTTAAATGAATCTGGAATATGTAGTGCGTCTGCATAATGGCCAATTACAAGTCCTTTGTAAGTGGAAAAGTACACTCAAAGGAATAGTAAAATGGCAATAATAAAGATGAATGCACAGTTGTTGTTTTTTTTCGAAACATTGCTTTTCCAATTAATCCCAGACAGCAAAGGAAAACTTCTGAGTCATTACAGAGAATATTGGGATGCTAACTCGTCCATCTCCACAGAAAAAACAAAAAAAAAACCCTGCTGATTTGCTCCACCCTCCTATATACTGTCCACTATTCATCTTAAAAACAGGTCATAATGCTGCTGAAGTCACTATCGTCACCTTATTTCACTGTTGCTGCTACAGTCTACAGGAGATGGTTGAGCCGAGGCAAAGTAATTATAAGGGGAAGTAAAATCTTCAAGAAAATTATGTGTAGAACAAACATAAAAAGCCAGGGCTAGAGAGGTACATCTGTGGAATATTCTGAATAAAAAAACCTAAAAATGTCTTCTTCAGTGTGTGTATTTAAAAGGATGTATGAATCCAGTATAGTACCAAAGTATAGAACATTATCTGAATAAGTGAATGTCTATTTACAATATAGAAGAATGTGTAAAATAAGATATTATTTTGTATTGCTTATTTGTAATTAATCAATGAATTAACACAGACTATCATGATTAGGGGATGTTATCACATTTATTAAAATTGTATTTGTCGTAAATACTTAAGTGCATATAAATATTATAGTTTAATTAGATAAAGTGGGTTCAGAAAATGAATGAATGAATGAATGAATGCAAATCTGATTGTGTGTGAGGTGATTTAAAAAGTGCATAGTGAACGGTTTGCATGGCTGTTTTCGTGTTATTGTAAAAATGTAAAAAAAAAAAAGTGTTAAAGCAAAGAAAGCTGAATTAATTTAATTATTAGTTAAACGGTAAAAGCTGAGTCTGAGTCTGAAAAACCAGACTGTACCAGCATTCACATTGGTGGATACATTTATCCAAACATATCTTATAAATGCATTTTCAGGTGTTTTTTGTTTGATTTGTTTTGTGTCTTTAGGAAAGTCCGTATATCCTTTAGTCTACACTGAGAATCCAGAAAAAAGTAAAAGCACTGAGGCTCTACTTGTGATTTGATAAAAGTTGTTTTTGATTTATAGTTTCACTGGAGGTCCTGCTGAGTTCTTGGTTCAAATGAGTATTTTGCACCTCAAGCCAACTTTTCACATTGAAGTAGCATGCACTAATCTGTCAAAATAACCTTCTCTTTTTCGTTTAATATTGACCTAATTTCACTGGTGTGTGTTTCCTCGACTTTCCTTGACTATCTGAGTATTTGCCTGTGGGTGTCTCTTTGAGTAATTAGCCTTTGTAGCCTTTGTTTCAACCTGAAAACAGGGCCTTTTAACGAACACTAGATCCGGTAAAGTGTTGAGCGGGAGAGGGGCTGGTCTACGAGGCTGGAGACTGACATTAGTGACATTTATTCAAGCTGATGCGACTTCCTGTTAGAATGCCGCCAGACAGCACTTGATTTGTACTGCCTATATGAAACGAGAGCTGCTTTGTTTGATGCATGTAGTGCTAGTATATGGGTGTGTGTGCGCCTCTCTTGAGTGTGCACATTCTTATTCGCCTCTTATTATAAATGACATAATTTAACAGAAACACAAACACAGCATTAAATTCTTCCCGGAGTGTGCGTATAAATGTCCGGACATGTGATTGCATGTGCCAGAAAATGTGCTCAGTAGTTGCATTTGCATCGACGGCGTTGTCTGACTGTGCTGCCGAGATGAGCCCATCTCCAGGGTGCAACTCAAATTGATTAAATCTGCCAGGTAAGTTGAGGGGCAGACTCGAGGCTCCGAGCAATTATTTGACTGTGGCTAAAGCTGGTGTTTGGAAGACATTCTCTTGTTCTCTCACACTGACACTTGTGTAATAAAGTACAGGTGTTGTCAAAAAGAAGCGACACAAATGGCATCTGTGGAGAATGTGTGTATGTGATGCTCCCTTTAGCAAGCTAAGGATTCAACATTTGATACGTTTCCCATGAAACAAAGGTGCTTTTTTGCCACTAGCATGTGCACTCATGTTTCATTCACGTTGGTCAAACTATGGGAGTCCTCCTATTCATCTGTAAAATTAGTTGTAATCTTGATGGGCCAAGAATTTAATTTAGTTTAGTTTAGTTTATTTCAAGCTTATGCACTTCATGTACAGTGGCAATTCATATATATGCACAATGATCAATACTGTTCATATACATTTCATATATGTGTACACAGTCATACATAGAAGGATTGAGGGGGAAAAAAAGGAAAGAAAATTAAAAAAAAAGAAAAAAGAAGAGCATGCTATATGCACAAGTCTGCACAGGATCCAGAGTACTTACAGGCAACATAAACTGTGTGTACTGATAAATAGTTCCACATCCCCCAACAAAATGACAGAATGAGTGAATGATTTATTTTTAAAATGGGACAGTTCGTATTAATGAACACTTACACGAGTTTATAGCCATGCAGCTAATTTCCATCTCAAGTCCCACTGGCAGGTAAAAATGAACAAATAAGAACAGAAGCAAAACATACAAAAAAAGACAAGCAACAATGAGTACTGTGCACAAACAGACAAAAAACAGGGGGACCAAGGCAAGCCACCAAGCTTGAATTAAGATTTGCATATAATATAATGTAAACACCCTATTGTTGCTAGTACATATGATTATATACCAGATTTCAGTTGTTGCTAATGCACATATCCCTCTGTCGCTAGTGCACACTGTCATACTGCACATACCCCTCTGTCCTATTGCAACTGTTGCATATTAATCTTAGTCCCTCACTATTGCATATATCTCATTATCACTTCTACATTTGTGTGTGCAATGTAGAATTTTGCATGTGGGGTTGAACCGTGGTTTCTGGGTGATTTAGGAAGATTGCCTGCATAAATGACAACAGGTGCGAAGTCTTGGAGACCACCTTGTTTAAATGTGGATTTTGAATGTGCCACTGGTTGTCGTCATGGAGACAATACACTGGAAAAACTGCTCTGGGATGCACTAACACTAATGGCAACAATGAGTGGAATGATCCAGATGCACAGAAATGTAGTGTTGAGTGGAGTTAGTCATAGAAAGTATTTCATGACTGTGCCCAAATTATCCTAGTTCATCTAGAACAGGGCTGCCCAATCCTGGTCCTCGAGAGTTACTATCCTGCATGTTTTAGATGTTTCCCTCTTCCTTCATTTCACAAATATTCACAAGTGTGAAAAACACATTCTCTGCATCTTGTGTCATTGTTTTGATGTCTTCTTGCGACAGTAACCATGTGTGCATGATTATGTATGCAAACCGTTTGCACCTCCTTTTAAGACATGTTAAATATAGACAGTTTCTAAGAGAAAATTTGCTTTCAGGTTTGACAAGTCACTTTGCATGTGCTAAATTAATATACATACAATATACATTTTCTCCTGTCTGCATATGTACAATTGTGTGTAAATTCCACATACTGTATATTCACCTTTGAAAGATGAAATCCTTAGTGCGCAGTTAGTAAATCAGTTTGTACATTTTTTTGTGTGTGCAATGAGTTTACATAGGTTTTAATACATGCAAACCTTTAGAATAGACTGTTATTTCCATAGAATCTGAGCGTGCTCAGTGCACCTCCCCTGCCTGTGGGGGGGCAAAACACAGCAGTGAGACTGACTCACTATAAATGTAGATGGTTTGGAGTTTTTTTATACTATTTTCCGTGTCTTTTTTGTTTTTACTGGTGTTCGTAGTGTTTTGTTTTTTTTAGTGTTGTCTATTTCCAATTTTCTAATCTCAAAATTCCTGCAACTTCTTTTTATGACATGTTCAACACTTTGGCTATGTCAAATTAAAAGTCCTCTACTGGTTCAGTGGATGGAAACGAGTCATTTTTTAATGTAGCATTTATTGTATAGACACTGTTTTCAAGTGAGAATTTGGTTGAAATGTTCACACACACACACACACACACACACACACACACACACACACACACACACACACACACACACACACACACA
>JAPTGZ010000011.1:18352206-18363447 GCA_029814645.1 Fowleria isostigma
TAGCGGCCTCCCAGCGACAGCGTCGGGGGCCCCGACGCTGAAATGACCTAGCGAGAACCCTGATATATATCTATTTGTATGTATGTGTACATATTTTTGTACATATATACACATATATATGTATATACATATATATAATCTCTATGTATATGTGTATATATATTTCATGAAGAAGGAAAAAACATATATATGTATATATGTCGTACCGGAGTATAAGTCAGACCTGTAGGTGTATGTTTGTTGTTTATTAGATCCTTTGTCTGCTTCAGGACTATGTTTTTAGAGTTTATCAGTTGAATCTAGTTGTATCTGGTGTGGATGTTTATTGTGATGTAGCCGTGTCCTTCACTATTGTCTTAATGTCTGACACACACAAATAATTGCCTTTATTAGCTGTGTGAAAGGCAGGGAACAATAGTCATTGTGATTTGTGATAGAAAGTACTGTATTAATGTGCTCAAAGAAAAAAAAATACTAATGTGCAAATTAATCATACAAAAAGCCAGTCTGTAAAGGCCTTTATTTATCACATCACGTTCTGGCAAAAGGAACATCATCCAATTGACATAACATTTACACAGTGTGTTTTCTATGGGAAATAACTGCAGACCTGAAGACATCTATTGATGTGTGATATGCATAAACATGTGCTCGGAGGTTATATGTATTAACTACATATATTCGTTGGTAGGTGAGTGTTAGTCAGACTACTGTAAATGGTGAATAGTTCCTTCTTGTTATCAGTATCATAACTGGAAAAAAAAGACAAGGATCTCACTAATTTTGAAGTATTCTTCAAGAGACGCCTGACAATCTACCAAGCAGAGAGGTAGTGATCTGTGTCACACACTTTTCAAGTGTTATGTTTGCAAGAGGTGGCATCTGTGCAGTCAGAGGAGGGAACAGCTGGTCAGACTCGGAGTAAGGGGTAGCCATTAGCTCTGTGCACACTAACCCCCCCAGGACCACCTGAGGAAGATGGCCAGCAGGCTGAAAGGCTAACATTTAATTGCACTGAAAATGGCCCCTAAAACCTCCCTGACGGTGAGAAAATGGCTGCACTGCAAGATGACAAAAAAGTGGACTGAGGTTTGATTATGGGCTTGATGTGAGGTGTGTGTGTGTGTGTGTGTGGTGTGTGGGGGGGGTATAATGTCAGACAGGGACGGTGGTGTTGACTGATAGCTGACTCGCCAAAACCTCACAGCGAGATCAATAGTCTGATAAACTACCGCGATGTAAAGATCACATGTTATTAGTCAGAATGAGCACAACAGTGAACCCTCCGTCCTACTTCAATATCAATCCAGTTCTGCGCAGGTCCTCATTTAACCCACCCGTGCTCTCCCAACCCGGCGATATTCACGTTGGCAGATTACTAAATTAGTAATGATCCTACTGCTCCTGAGTACATTGAAGATTTTTTTTTTTTTTCTGGTCCACAGACAGTTTTCTATATAGAGTTATTTTCTTTACTGTGAATGTGTGTTTATAAAAGCAGCAATCCCTAACTTTTTGTCCTTTTGGAATGTTATGTATTTGTGTAACGACAGGGCTTTATTATTTATAGATGGGAGATATGGCTTAGTATTAAACTCGAATGTAACTGACAATATTTTTTTTTTTTGGCCCACACTGGGTAGAGAAAATGTTATAATGCTAGCTACATATGAATTTCAAGTTTATGTGCAATATTTATCATGTTTGCTTCTTGGCTGCTGCAAATCCTCTGATTTTTACACAGATCAAACAGCTTGGGTTTCTAGTTTTCCTGCTGTCCCATGAAAGCACATGTTTATGTATACACACAGGATTGGGGAAAAAAAAAAAAAGTTTTAGAGGTACATCTCAGTGTTGCTTTGACTCTCTTCCTCTGTGCCGCTTCTTCTCTAGACGCTTTTTGTCAGACTCTCGTCGACACCCTGGAGAGCACACCTGGTCTGCGCTACATTTGGAGCACGTTCAAGCCGTTACTGCAGGGGAAAGTCCTCTACACACCTGATACACCTGCTGCCCGCCTCGTGGTGCAAGAAGTGAGTCTGGAGAGAAAAATGTAAACATGAAAAGCACAAGCCTGATAACATATTTACACTTAGTTTTCAGCTTTTGCGAGCCGTGTAAGTACCACTTTGGGAACGCTACAAACGGAATGATCTATACATGCATCTGCACCGGCTGTTGCTGCAGGCATCATGTTTTCAGGTTGTCTATCGGGGATGTAACATTCACTTTGTCTCACGCTGGAGCCATATTAGTGCTGGACTTCCCGCATATGTTGTATCCACACAGACGTTTAACAGTCATTAAACATATATTAAGAAATAAAGAAAACATAAAAGACATTAAGTAAGGCAAAATTATTGTCTATTAAGGAGCATAAGACTCAGTTTTATTGTCATTCGATCAATAGCACATGATAAAATGAAATCTAGTTACCAGGGTCTCGGTTTGTAGCATAAGAAGATAAAGAATAAACGATAGAATAGAATACTATGAAACTGGGTTCATTTTAGTATCTGGCATTTTACCAGCTTTTTTAGACCCAATAATAAAAGAGAAATTTAGACATACAGTGCTCAGCATAAATGAGTACACCCCTTTGAAAAGTAAGAGTTTAATCAGTGTCTCAATGAACATGAGCAGTTTCAAAACAATTGTCAACAGATGTTACAAAACCTTTAGTTTTCTGAGAATTAACATTTTCTATGGGACACTCTACAGCATATCATGTTCTCAGGTAAGGAATTGTTCTATAATACTCAGTTTTGTCCAAATCTTTTTGAAACTGCTTATGTTCATTGATTACAATCTTACTTTTCAAAGGGGGGGTGTGCTCATTTATGCTGAGCATTGTAAAAACGGTAAGTAGGGTAGAATAAAATTTTTTAAAAATTATAAAATCAATTCTTAATAATTACAACATTTCACAATATACAGACACAATGACAGTTCAAATGGTGTTGTAATAAGCAGCAGCAATATCGGATAATGTCTCTAAAACAGGATTTTTTTCATATACTACACAAACTACCAGTCAAGAATTAATTTATTAAATTTCTGTCAAGATCACTGTTCCTACACTTACACCATTTTACTCTGTAATTTACTCTACATACTATATACCGTATTTTTCAGACTATAAGTCGCACCGGAGTATAAGTCGCACCCATCAAAAAATGGATTGTGAAGAAGAAAAAAACATATATAAGTCACACTGGAGTATAAGTCACAGGACCAGCCAAACTATGAAAAAAAGTGTGACTCGTAGTCCGGAAAATACGGTATTTAAGTTATTTAATTAAATATTTTGTTACGTCTTGCCTTGTGTCTCTAATGTTGGTCGTCTGTCAGGATGGGCCAGTGGGTTGTTTTGCCACTGCTGCTGTCTTAACCAAAGAATTTCCTGCAAAGGATCAATGAAGTACCTATCTATCTAAAATGTCATTGAAGTTAACGGTTTTTAAGCACTAGGCAACAACATCAAAGGTCAATTGTTACATCAGTGGCTGGTTTTACTTTTCACTTCTGCATGCATTATCTTTTTTTCATAATGAGGGTATATTGATCACAACAGGTAGGTCAAGGTCAAAGTGTCTTTATTAGTCTCCCTAGGGAGAAATTTGTCTTGGATGGAAGGATCCGCTGCACAGACAACACATACCACTCATAGAACAATAAAAATAACATCCAGAATCGAAAATAAATCAGTGAGTGCAATACATAATCACATTGGTAACAACAAAAGTCCAATGTGCAAATTCAGTATTATGTATAAAAAATAGTACAGAACAGAACACACCCCTTACAGTGTTACACACATGGTTATCTGGATGACCTTAATGACTTCCTGTCTTTCTGTTCATCCTGGGTAATCTGCTCATTAATGGGCTTCACTGACAAAGGGATGAATGCGTGTTTGTACCTGTTGTGTTTGCATAGTGGAAAACTGTACCTTCTTCCTGAGTTAAAGAAAATATATTCAGGGTGCAGTTCATGAATATACCAACCTATGTTTTCTTCAATCTCTTGTTCATTTTAATACAACTAAAAGTACGTTTATTTGGACAAATAATGATGATGGCAACAAAAGTAGCTCATTTGAGTCTAATTTAAGATCTAATCTCTATCCATTTTTCATTGTTTTCTTGATAATAACCAAAACATTTAAATTCTTACATCAATAGCTAAGGCATTAATACTGCCAAAAACAGTGCTTTTAGGCATTCCATGTTTGTTATAGTCAAATAATACACACAGGAGTTAGTATGTGATTACATAACCATTGTTTTTGATTAGTTTTCAATATTTGTTTTTTTTCAGTGATTGTATAATATACTAACAGGTAGTACATGGTTAAAATGAGAAGCTTAACATGTCATGATTTTCTCGTCAGTACATAAACACATAGTATCAACACTTGCTTGTCAAAGTTACAGTACGCCTTAAAAGGGTCATATTTTGCTAAACCAACTTTTTTTAGTCTTTGGTACATTTATTCGTGTATTCGGGGACCCTAATAGTTCAAAAAGTTTGAATTTGAACCCTCCACATGCTGCGAAGCTATCTTAACATTAGCATATAAAAGGCCAAGACTTCTGAACATTTCTCCGAGTACACCATAATAGTTTGTCAGCAGCAGCGGTTGTAGAACATACTGAAAATATGTCCAAACTTTGAGCCCATTGCCTAAAATGTTCAGTAGTTGGTTGTATTAATGAACACAAGCGGCTGAATGAGACAGAGCAGCATAGCCAACCACCTGGAGGTGGCGTGGCATGAAGTGGCTCATTTGTATTTAAAGGGCCAGCGCTCAAAACAACCTTTCTCGTTTCATTACTCAGAAATAGGATTACCAGTTTATATAGATCACAGGGAAATGTTTGAAAATGTAATTCTATTTAAAACAGCAAAATGCATAAGCTCTGCTTCTTCCCACTCCTTTTCGGGCTTTTGTTCTTCAGAGGTGGTGTACTACTGGGGATTCGTGTTGTAGAATGATATGTTATACATGCTGTGTACACACAATGTTTGTCCATATGGAACATCTATGTACACTTGTGTGTATTTTCTCCATGTACAGTCTCTGTATTTCTACATGAACATCTTCCTGTACAATTCAATATGTATGTTTGACATTTACGTTCTATAAGTCTACTTTTTCTCTTGTATGTGTGCAATCTGTCTATGTATGACTGTGTACACATGTGTGAGAAGTATATGAACAGTGTTGATTATTGTACATGTATATGAAATTGCCACTGTACATGGAGTGCATGAGCTCGAAATGAAATGCAATGAAAATATCACTCCTTTAACTGTTTGTGGAGGCATAGTATGATATCAGACCTGTTTATACTGAATGTTTGCTCAGTTAATCTAGTACCGACAGAACAGGACCAGTTAAAAGGACCGGGTACTAGTTATGATGCCTCCAGCAGGTACTCACAAAAATACTGCATAGAGCTACCACCTGTGAAGACAAAAGAAGGGATTAGTCATTCAGAGAGGCAGCCCACCGGATATGAAAACGTAATATATTTTCATGACAAGACAATTCTCCCAGATATTAGCATCATTTTGATGAGCGCATAAGTAAAGCAAACAACAGGAAAACAGCAAGAATGCATAATGAGGGCGAACAAAATCTGTCAGCTTCACAGCGAGTGGCTGCGTGTTGATGCAGGAGGCCCTCTTAACACCAGACATAGTCAGATTGTTTACAAGTCAGTGTTCAGGGGTAAATAACCCTATTTACATGTGTCACCATGGGAGGTAGCGGTGTTACATTGTGATGAGTTCCTCAAGGGATTAACTCAAACGTGCACATGTGGAAGACTTTCATGTCTGAATTGGCTCAAAGCAAACAGAAGAGGCTCAGTGGGTAAGCGTTCAGGCAGGGGAAGGTGACACTAGTGCTTTGTTAAATGCTGTGTTTTTTTCTCACTGTTTCAGGCAAACAGCACATTCAACGCTTTGGCTATGTTGAAAGAGCTCGCTGACATGTGGGATGAGCTCGGCCCACGTGTCTGGGATTTCTTTCAGAACAGCACTCAAGTCAATGCATTACGGGTAAGAGTTGGCTCAATTCAGATATGTTCATTTGGGGAGTGGTTTTGTTGTTATTAGGTTAGTTTGTGAGATTTTTAGTGTTAATTTAACTTTACTTTTAGATCAGATTAGATTTCAAGATTCAAGAATATTTATTGTCATTATGTGCACATAACATTTTGACAGGTGGTTCTTGGCTGTAAAATACTCAGATAATAAAAAACACAAAGAATATGTACATCACGGTGCCTGTTGGACTGCTATTTATGTCAATGGAACATCTGAAACTTGACCAAAGATGCCTTGAAAAATGCCTTAAAATATCTTAAATTTAGCTTTATCAAACCTGCAGATATCCTGATTGTGTATTTAGTCTATTTTTTGTGTTGCTATAGTGCATTAGTGTGCATATATTTGTGTATCTCAATATATTTTTGTGTATCTATTTTTTGTGTGTGGGTATGTTTTAGTGTATTTTCTTATTTTTGTGCATTTTAGTGTTTTTTGGTAAATTTCAGTTCACTTTTAAGAGTATTTTTGTGCATGTTGGTTTATTATTACTCCAACTCTCATTCATGGGTAGAAGGGTTCAGATATGAGCTTCAGCAGCTTGAACATCAGTAGCAGAAATATGCAAATAGAAATAGGACATTAACTGGGCAGAGACATGGTTTAAACTGGTTCAGCACAATAACTATGAGACCTGTTGGACTGTTTATGAGAATGCCTTAAAGTGGCTTAAATTCAGCCTCATCAAACCTGCAATTTTCACTGTAGTGCATTTTAGTGTATTTGTATGTATCTTAATGTATTTTTTTTATGTATTTTTAATGTATTTGTTGTGTATTTTGGCATATTTTAGCATATTGTCATCTGGATTCAGTGGGTTTTGGCTTTTTTTTTTTTAACTTGATTTGCTATTATTTGTGGATTTTTGTGGATTTTAGCATTTTTTGGTATACTTTAGTTAACTTCTATTAGTGGTTTTTAGTGTATTTTTGTGCTTGTTGAACTATCATTCACAGGTGGAGGGGTTGCGATATTAGCTTTACTTATCTGATTTGACTTGATTTACGGTAGTAGCATAGCATGGAAATGTAACAACAGTAGCTGGATTGAAACATGGTTAAGAATACAACATTTGAAATTTGACCAAAGATTAACTTGAAATATGTCTTAAAAAAAGTCCTATATTCAGCTTCTACAAACCTACAGATACACTGGATAACAAACTGTGCTTTTGAGACTTAATAAACCCCCCATTGTGAAGTCCTTAAAAACCACTAACATAATAATCTGTCATTGGTAACACTAACCAGGGCAAGGTTACACCAGCCCACAAACACCATGTTTGAAGATCACTCCGCTACGTTATCTCATGTTTTGCTGGAGGACAAAAAGATGACAAATAAGTTGACCTAATGCTGACTTTTGTCCTACATTCATGCAGCAGAGCACTGAAGCTTAAAACTTACTAATTACTCTTAAAAGCAATATTATGTGTCTAATTCCCATAAAATAAAGTTTATTCTCTTTTTTTTTTTTTTTTGCATAAAAGGGGCACATTTTTGTAATATGCTCTTAATTTTCCTGTGTTTTATGCGCTGTGATCAGTGACACAACCTCTTATGTGATTTGCAACAGCAAAACATGACAAGTTTAAATGTGGAGGGACATAAAAACCTTATGAATAACCCATTAGCTCCTTTCAGATTTGGGTATTTATGAGCAAAAAAAAAAAAAAAAATCAGCGCAAAATGCTCACTGACATTCTTTTATGTGTGAACTGCAGGTGAGAATGCACTGTGTACGTCCTGCGTATTAATTTGTCGCACTTGGTGTTAGATATTGAAACCGGGGGAGGGAGGTAATTATGGATAAGTGCAGGATAATTTTCATCCTGGCAGAAAGGATTATCTATAGAAGTAGAGGACGTGGATACTCCGCCGCCACTCCTCTCTCCCTCTCACTGCCCTTCTCTCTCTCTTCGCCTCTTGCTGTATTTCCTTGACACTGACATTACTCCAGTGTCACTCCAAATGAGCTTATAGGCAGCTGGAGGGAAGCAGACATTGGGAGCTCCATATAGCCAGGGTATTCATTACCCTAGCCCTAACCTTTACACAAATGGGCCGCCAGTCCTCCTTTGTCTTCATTTTCTCCCAGCCTGCTTCTCCCTCTCTTCCTCTCTCTCTCTCTCTCTCTCTCTCTCTTTTTCTCCCGTCCTCCCCACCTCTCACTATGAAGCTGCCGGCTTCGAAAGGGTTGTCATCTTCAGAGGTCCTTCAAGGTCGCAGACATGTTTTACGTTGATAGACCAATTACCGTCTGCACCACAGATACATCTGACATAGAAGATTTAACATGTAGTCAGTGGTAGACGGACATATTGTACTGTAACATTTTACTGGTTAAAATGTACAAATACCATTAAAACAGATGTATTTATACTTTAAGCTGAAGGGACAAGCGCATGTACACTTTACAGTGCGTCATCATATATCCACTACATACTCCAACATCGATTAGACTCAGATATCGCTGTTTTCCACTGTCCCTGGAAGATGCTCACATGACAGACACGACAAGGTCACACTGTTTTATCTTTACTAAGCATTAAGTAGTTCTCAGTACGCTAAACCAATCCTCTGAGGTCACGGTTTCATAAGACTCAACAGGTGACCACAATAGAGCCTATACGCTTGTTGGATATAACTTCTATTTACTGAAGCTACAGGTAAGAGAAGCGGCTAGCTTTATCTATTTAACCCTTTAAGTGCAATATTGTGACAAGCAATAAACCTGAAGGAAACAGACCACAGCTATAAATAGAGTAGCTAAATCTTGTTGTAAGTTTTATTCAGTCCTAACATCATTTCAGGGCGTGTTTCTACACACAGTGAATAAGAAAATCCTGTTTGATAGGTGTGGTCTCAAGTAAGTAAAGGTTATTTAGTTTTAGTTTTGATAGGTAAGGACAGATTTGGCTATATGGTTACTTGATTAAAATGCAACTAAAACTTACTATATTTTACTTTCTACTAATATTTAAGTTCACTTATTTTAAGGATAAACGGGAAAAAAAAAAAGAAAATATCAATGTAAATATCTTCAAAGTTAAATTTTACTAAAATATTTGCAAAACAATATGGGCGCCCCCATGTGACATCACAATATGCAATTAGATGAGTTGTAATTTATTTATTTAAGGGTCCCCATTAGTCTCTACCAAAATAGAGACTATTCTTCCCGGGGTCCATTCCCAATATAAAAGTATTACTATTTATACATTTACAAAACACATAAACAAAAAATTTTTAAAAAACTGCGGATTTGTGTAGGTTTCCATAGTCTGATTTACCTGCATTTTCTCCTACATGTAGAAAATAAGCACAGCAGATTTAGTATTTAATAAAATTATGAAAAAAACACAAAACAATTTAAGCTCCTTTTCACTTTGCGCTCAAATTTGTCCATTTTCTATGTGTTGTGGTGTTGACATAAATCGCTATTTTATTAATTTTTCCTGAACTGGACAGAACAGATAAAGGGTTGAAAAATACAAAACACGAAGCTTGACAATGCTAAAGACCCCATTAAAGCCATATTTCTGATCTTAAACATGGTTTAGCAGATAGAGTAAGAGTTAGCATTAGTTAGCTAGCATGTTAATGTTCGTTAGCAGTAAATTTAGGTGTTTTTTTTTCCCTTGTTTATTTAATAATTAGAGTTCACTTATTTATTTCACTTCCTCTGTATTTTATCCTAACATGGGAAGCTGTAGAATAACAACCTGATATGTTTTATGGACTTACTCCATTCATACAAATATGATTACCATGTTTTTCGGAGTGTAAGTGGCACTTTTTGTCATAGTTTGGCTATTCCTGTGACTTATACTCCTGTGCAACTTATTTGTTTTGTGTTTCTTCTTCGTCGTGATCCTTTTTTTGACAGGTATGACTTATACTCCAGTGCGACTTATAGTCCGAAAAATATGGTAGTATGTAAAACAGATATTTTTCTCTGTTTTGGCTCCTTGTAAACGGTGTTTTAGGTCACAGAAACGTGAAAATTTTTGGATCGGTGTGTTCAGAGAAAACGTAGAGATTAGGAAATGATGGTGTCACACCTCATTTTACTCATATTTATTATATTGCTTTGTGTAATGAGGCTGCACCTGAAGCGTCAAATGCAGCTGGTTGAATACAGTATTGAGCATAAGTGGACTGGGAAACAGGAAGTGATGTCACTACTTAAAAGGTGGATGTAAAGCTCAACATCCTGAATCACAATCATCTTTACCAGGTTACTTTAGGTCTACCGCTGGAGGTAAAACAATCATTTGACATCATGTTTAATCACCGTCTGCATTTACCCACAACATGAAGTCTTTATTATTTCACTTCCAAATAGACTCTTACCTGCAGTTTCTCTGTACATTTCTGAGTCCAGCATTGTCTGGATATCTGAAATTATACCCCTTTGTTGAAGAATCAGTGCAGTGATATACTCCCTTTTCATCGCAATAATTGAAAAAGGTTTTTAAAAGCCGTGCACAGGTCGATGTTTGAGGTGAAACACAGGTTATCTCAGGTGATGTCATGTCAGCTCAGGTGCAGAGGATTAAACTTGAAAGAGAAAGTAAATCTGGATTTAAAAAGGAAAAAAAAAAACACTGAATAAAGTTTTTAGTAGTGATTTCTTTACCAGAGAATTTCGTTTTAGTGATGCACAGTTTGACCTCTATTGTTAATGTTTTACACTATTTTGTCATATTCCATTTTTAGTTTTATTTATATACTTACAGCCCCAACATTATCTGCTTCACTACTTTTCAGTTTTCTGAGTGAGATTTTTCTTTTTTTCTTTTTTTTTTCTCCCGGTGGGCAGTAAGTATATATCTGAGGTCATGTCCTGTCAGTTCAGGTGCAGAGAATTAACCTTGAAAGAGAAAGTAAATCTGGATAAAAAAAAAAATTAAAACACACACACACACACACACACACTACTGGATTGTAAGTAGTACTTTTCAGTTCAGACTGAATTTACTTAAAAAAAAAAAAACTGACAAAAGCAATTGCCTTAAAGTAATTAAGTAATGATTAATGAACTTTTTAGGTACATTTTACTTAATATCAACTGATGATATTTCAAAAGATTGTTTTAAGTCAAAAACACTTAATTTTATAT